>CM003008.1:29763300-29776363 GCA_000772465.1 Nasalis larvatus
AAAACAGTGTTAACAGACTGTTCAATGAAAAGAATGGTGTAACACTGTGAGATGAATTCACATCACAAAGTAGTTTCTCAGAATGTTTCTTTCCAGTTTTTATCTGAGGATAAGTTCTTTTTCACTATTGGCTTCAATGCACTCCCAAATATCCCTTTGCAGATTCCACGAAAGCAGTGTTTGCAAACTGCTCCATGAAGAGAAAGGTGTAACTCTGTGAGATGAATTAACACATCACAAAGCAGTTTCTCAGAAAGTTTCTTTCTAGTTTTTATCTGAGGATATTTCCTTTGTGACCACAAGCTTCAAGGTGCTCTGAAGTATCCCATTTCAGATTCCAAGAAAACTGTTAGCAAACTGCTCAGTGAAAAGGACAGTGTTACTATGTGAACTAAATTGACACATCCCAAAGCAATTTCCTAGAAATCTTCTTTTCGGTTTTTATCTGAGGATTTTTTTTTGTCACCATAGGCTTCAGTGCAGTAATGAATATCCCTTTGCAGATTATGCAAAAACAGTGTCACCAAACTGCTCAATGAACAGGAAGGTTTAACTCTGCCCAAGCAATTCACGCAACACCAAGCACATTCTCGGAAAGCTTCTTTCTCATTTTTATCTGAATATATTTCCTTTTTCACCACATGCTTCAATGCTCTCCAAAACATCTCATCTCAGATTCTACAAAAACAGTGATTTCAAACAGTTCAATCAAAAGAAAGGTTTAACTTTCTGACATTAATGTTAACATCACAAAGCAGTTTCATAGACAGTTTTTTCTACTTATGCTCTGAAGATATTTCCTTGTTCACCATAGGTCTCAATGCACCCCCAAGTGTCCCTTTGTGAATTCATCAAAGACACAGTCTACAAACGTTGCAGCACAAAGAAAGGTTTAACTCTGCTAGATGAATGCACCTTTCATAAAATAGTTTCTTGGAAAGCTTTCTAGTTCTTCTCTGTGGATATTTCTTTTTCACTATTGGGTTCAATGTGTTTCCAAATATCCCTTGTCAGATGACACAAAAACATTGACTTTAGACTTCTTGATGAAAACAAAGGTCTAACTCTCAGATATGAATGAACACATCAAAAAACAGTATCTCAGAAAGCTTCCTTCTAGTTTTTATCTGAGAATATTTCCTGTTTCAACAAAGACTATCATACACTCTGAAATATACCTTCTGAGGTTTTATGCAGTGTTTCCACATTGCTCAATGAAAAGAGAGGTATAACTCTGTGGGTGGAATTCACACATCATACAGCAGTTTCTCAGAAAACTTCTCTCCTAGTTTTTATCTGAAGATATTTCCGTTTTCACCATAGGCCTCAATGTGCTCTGGAATATCCCTTTGCAGATTCCACAAAAACAGTGTTACCAAACTGCTCATTGAAAAGAAATTTTTAACTTTGTGAGATAGTTTCACACATCACAAAGCAATTTCTCGGAAAGCTGCTTTCTAATTTTTATCTGAAGATATTTCATTTTTCACCAAAAGATTGAATGTGCTCCCAATATCCCTTCTCAGATTCCACAAAAACAGTGATCTCAAACTGCTCCATCAAAAGAAAGTTTAACTCTATGAGATGAATGCAGACATCACAAAGCAGTTTCTCAGAAAGCTTCTTTCTTTTCATCTGAAGATATTTCCTTGCTCACCGTGGGGCTCAATGCACCCCCGAATGTCCCTTGACGGAATTGTCAAAGACAGAGTTTCCAAGCTGCAAAATGTAAATAAAGGTTTAACTCTGTGAGATGAATGCACATATGACAAAGCAGTTTCTTGGAAAGTTTCTTTGTAGTTTTTATCTGAGGATATTTCCTTTTACACCATAGGCTTCAATGCACTCGGAAATATCCCTTGGTAGATTTTACAAAAACAAGGTTTCCAAATTACTCAATGAAAAGAGACATATAATTCTGTGATTGGAATACACACATCACAAAGCACTTTCTCAGAAAGATTCTCTCTAGTTTTTATCTGAAGGTATTACCTTTTTCACCATAGGCCTCAATGTACTCCTGAATGTCATTTTGTAGATTCCAGAAAAAGAGTGTTATGAAATCACTCAATGAAAAGATAGGTTTAACTCTACAAGAGGAATTCACGCAACAAAAGGCAGTTTCTCAGAAATTTTCGTTCTAGTTTTGATCTGAGGCTATTTCCTTTTTCACTGTAGGTTTCAAATGGTTCCCAAATATCGCTTCTCATGTTCCACAAAAACAATGATTTCAAACAGCTCAATCGAAAGGAAGGTTTAACTCCATTAGATGAATGTATGCATCATAAAGCAGCTTCACAGAAAGCTTCTTTCTGGTTTTCATCTTAAAATATTTCCTTGTTCACCATGCGCCCCCGAATGTCTCTTCACAGATAGGTCAAACACAGAGTTTCTGAACTGCACAATGTAAAGAAAGGTTTAATTCCATGAGGCGAATACACATACCACAAAGCAGTTTCTCAGAATGGTTCTTTCTAGTTTTTATTTGAAGATATTTCCTTTTTCACCATTGGCTTCAATGTGCTCTGAAATATCCCTTGGTAGATTTTACAGAAACAGTGTTTCCACTCTGCTCAAAGAAAAGAGAGGTACAATTCTGTGAGTGTAATGCACACATCACAAAGCAGTTTCTCATAAAACTTCTCTCCATTTTTTATCTGAAGATATTTCCTTTTTCACCATAGGTCTCAATGCACTACAAAATATCCCCTTGAGAATTCCACAAAAACAATGTTACCAAACTGCTCAATAAAAATTAAGGTTTAACCCTTTCAAAGGAATTATAACAACACAAAGCAGTTTCTTGCAAAGCATCTATCTAGTTTTTATTTGCAAATATTTCCTTTTTCACCATGGGCTTCAATGCTCTCCCAAATATCCCTTCTCAGATTCCATAAAAAGTGCGATTTTAAACTGCATAATGAAAAGCAAGATTTAACTCTACGAGATGAAAAACTCGCATCAAAAAGTACTTTGTCAGAAAGCTTCTTTCTAGGTTTCATCTGAAGACATTTCTTTGCTCACCATAGGCATCAATGCGCTCCAGAACGTTTTTCCACGATTTTGTCAAAGTAAGAGTTTTAAATTGTGCATTGTAAAGAAATTCTGTGAGATGAATGCACATATCACAAAACCTTTTATCGGAAAGCTTTTTTCTACTCTTTGTCTGAGGATATTTTCTTTTTCACCATAGGCTTCAATGTGCTCAGAAATATGCCTTCTTAGGTTTTACACATACAGTGTTTCCAAGCTACTCAATTATAGGAGAGGTAAAATTCTGTGAGTGGAATGCACACACCACAAAGCAGTTTCTCAGAAAGCTTCTATCCAGTTTTTATCTGAAGATATTTCCTTTTTCACCATAGGCCTCAACATGCTCCCAAATATCCCCTTGCAGATTCCACAAAAACAGTGTTACCAAACTGCTCAATTAAATCTAAGCTTTAACTCTGTGAGAGGTTTTCACACAACACAGAGCAGTTTCTCAGAAAACTTCTTTCTTGTGTGTATTTGAGTATATTTCCATTTTTACCTTAGGCTTCAATGTTCTCAAAAATATCACCTCTCAGACTTCAAAAAAAAACAGTGATTTCAAACTGCTCTAAGAAAGGAAAGGTTTAAATCTATGACATGAACACACACATTAGAAAGCAGTTTCTCAGAAAACTTCTTTCTATTTTTCATCTGAAGATATTTCCTTGTGTATCATAGGCCTCAATGCACCCCCACTTGTCTCTTCACAGATTCCTCAAAGACAGATTCTTCAAACTGCAAAACATAAAGAAATGTTTAATTCTGTGAGATGAATGCACATATCACAAAGAAGTTTCACNGAAAGCTTCTTTGTAGTTTTTATCTGAGGATATTTCCTTTTTCACCNTAGGCTTCAATGCAATCCGAAATATGCCTTGGTAGATTTTACAAAAACAGTTTTTTCACACTGCTTAATGAAAAGAGAGGTATAACTCTGGAGGAGAATGCACTTATCACATAGCAGTTTTTCAGAAACCTCTCCAGTTTTTATATTAAGATGTTTCCTTTTTCACCACAGGTCTCAAGGCACTCGCAAGTATCCCTTTGCAGATTCCACAAAAACAGTGTTAGTAAATTGTGGAATGAAACATAAGGTTTAACTCTGTTAGAGGATTTCATGCAACACAAAGTGATTTCTCTGAATGCTTCTTTCTAGTTTTTATTTGAGGATATTTCCTTTCTCACCAGAGGCTTCAATGCACTCCTAAATACCCCTTAATATATTTAACATGAACGGTGTTTCCACACTGCTCAATAAAAAGAGAGTTACAACTCTGGTTTAGCACTATGAGATNAATGATCACATCACAAGGCAGTTTCTCAGAAAGCATCTTTCTAGTTGTCATCTGNCGATATCTCNTTGCTCACCCAAGGCCTCAATGCGACCCAGAATGTCCTTCACGGATTCANCAACGACAGAATTTTCAAACTGCACAACATATTGCAAAGTTTAACTCTGTGAGATGAATGCACACATCACAAAGTGGTTTCTCGAAAAGTTTCTTTCTAATTTTTAACTGAGGATATTTCCTTTTTCAGCGCTACGAAATATCCCTTGGTAGATTTCAGTCAAACAGTGTTTGTACACTGCTCAATGAAAAGTGAAGTACAACTCTGTGAGTGGAATGCACACATCACAAAGTAGTTTCTCAGAAAAATTCCCTCCATTTTATACCTGAAGATATTTCCTTTTTCACCATAGGCCTCAATGTGCTCCCAAATATCCCCAAGCAGATTCCAGAAAAACAGTGTTACCAAACTGCTCAATGAAAAGTAAGGTTTAACACTGTGAGAGGATTTCACACAATGCAAAGAGGTTTCTCAGAAAACTTCTTTCTAGATCTTATTTGAGGATATTTCCTTTTTTACTATGAGATACAATGCTCTCCCAGATATCCCTTCTCAGATTACACAAAAAGAGTGATTTCCAACTAGTCAATCAACAGAAAGTTTTAATTCTATGAGATGAATGCACACATTACAAAGCAGTTTCTCTGAAAGCTTCCTTATAGTTTTCATGTGAAGATGTTTCCTTGTTCACCATAAGCCTCAAAGCAACCCCGAATGTCCTTTGGTGGCTTCGTTAAAAATAGGGTTTCCAAATTACACAATGTATAGAAATGTTTAACTCTGTGAGATTAATGCAGACATCACAAAGAAGTTTTCAGAAAGCTTCTTTCTAGTTTTTAACTGAGGATATTTCCTTTTTCACCATAGGCTTCAATGCACTCCAAAATATCCCTTGGTAGAGTTCAGATAAACAGTGTTTCCACAATGCTCAATGAAAGGTGAGGTATAACTCTGTGAATGGAATGCACACATCATAAAACAGTCTCTCAGAAAACTTCTCTCTAAGTTTTATCTGAAGATATTTACTTTTTCACAATAGGCCTCAACAAGGTCCTGAATATCCCCTTGCAGATTCCACAAAAACAGTGTTACTAAACTGCTCGATGAAATGTAAGGTTTAACTCTGTGGGAAGATTTCACACAACACAAAGCAGTTTATTGGAAAGCTTCTTTCTAGTTTTTATAAGAGTGTATTTCCTTTTTCAACATAAGTTTCAATGCATTCCCAAATATCACTTTGGTTCCACAAAAAGAGGGAGCTCAAACTTCTCAATGGAAAGGGAAGTTCAGTTCTATGAAATGAATGCACACATCACAAAGCAGTTTCTCAGAAAATTCCTTTCTAGTTTTCATCTGAAGGTATTTCCTTGCTCACAATAGGCCTTAATGTAGCCCCAAATATCCTTTCATGGATTCGTCAAGGGCAGAGTTTCCAAACTGCCCCATGGGTATAAATGTTTAACTCTGTGAGATGAATGCACACATCACAGAGAAGTTTCTTGGAAAGCTTCTTTATTCACCATAGGCCTCAAAATGGTTCCGAATATCCCCTAGCAGATTCCACAAAAACAGTGTTACCAAACTACTCAATGAAAAGTAAGGTTTAGCTCTGTGAGAGGATTTTAGACAACACAAATCAGTTTCTCAGAAAGCTTCTTTCTAGTTTTTATTTGAGGATATTTCCTTTTTCACCATAAGCTTCAGTGCTCTCAAAAATATTCCTTCTCATAATCCACAAAAAGCGTGATTTCAAACTGCTCAATCAAAAGAACCCTTTAACTCTATGAGATGAATCCACACATCACAAAGCAGTTTCTTGGAAACCTTCTTCCTAGTTTTCATCTGAAGATATTTCCTTGCTCACCATAGGCCTCAATGCATCCCCAAATGTCCTTTTGGGATTCATCAAAGACAGAATTTCCAAAATGCGCAATGTATAGAAATGTTTAACTCTCTTAGGTGAATGCACATAGCATAAGGACTTTCTTGCAATGCTTCTTTCTAGTCTTTATCTGACGATATTTCCTTTGTCACAATAGGCTTCAATGTGCTCTGAAGCATCCCTTGGTAGACCTTACACAAACAGTGTTTCCACAATGCACAATGAAAAGAGAGGTATAACTCTGTGGGTGGAATGCACACATCACAAACACTTTCTCAGAGAACTTCACTCCACTCTATCTGAAAATATTTCCTTTTACACCTTAGGCCTTAACAAGCTCCTGAATATCCCCTTACTGATTCCACAAAAAGAGTGTTAACAAACTGCTCAATGAAAACAAAGGATTAACACTGTGAGAGGATTTCACACTACAGAAAGTAGTTTCTCAGAAAGCTTCATTCTAATTTTCATTTGGGGATATTTCCTTTTTCATCGTAGACTTCAATGCTCTCCCAAATATCCCTTATCAGATTCCACAAAAAGGGTGATTTCTAACTGTTCAATCAAAAGAAAGGTTTAACTCTATGAGGTGAATGCACACATCACAAAGAAGTTTCTCGGAAAGATTCTTTCTAGTTTTTGTCTGAGGATATTTCCTTTTCCACCATATTCTTCAATGTGCTCAGAAATGTCGCTTGGTAGATTTCAGACAAACAGTATTTACACAATGTACAGTGAAAATTGAGGTATAACTCTGTAAGTGTAATGCACACATCACAAGGTCAGTTTCTATGAAATCTTCTCTCCAGTTTTCATCTGAAGATATTTCCATTTTCACCATAATCCTCAATGAAATCCTGAATGTTCCATTGCAGATTCCACAAAAACAGTGTTATTAAACTGCTCAATGAAAAGTAAGGTTTAGCTCTGTGAGAGGATTTCACACAACACAAATCAGTTTCTCAGAAAGTTTCTTTCGTGTTTTTATTAGAGGATATTTCCTTTTTCACCATAGGCTTCCATGCTGTCCAAAATATCTCTTCTCAGATTCCACGGAAAGAGTGATTTCAAACTGCTCCATCAAAAGAGCATTTTAACTCTATGAGATGAATCCACACATCACAAAGCAGTTTCTCAGAAATCTTCTTTCTAGTTTTCATCTGCAGATATTTCCTTGCTCACCATAGGCCTCAATCCGTCCCCGAATGTCCTTTTGTGGATTTGTCAAAGAGAGAGTTTCCAAAATGCACAATGTATAGAAATGTTGAACTCTGTTATATGAATGCACATATCAACAGCATTTTCTTGCAAACTTCTTTGTACTTTTTATCTGAGGATATTTTCTTTGTCACAATAGGCTTCAATGTGCTTTGAAATATCCCTTAATAGATTTTACACAGTGTTTCCACACTGCTCATTGAAAAGAGAGGTATAATTCTGTGAGTGGAATGCACACATAACAAAGCAGTTTTTCAGAAAATTTCTCTCCATTTATTATCTGAATGTATTTCCACTTTCATCATAGGCATCAATGTGCTTCTGAATATCGCCTTGCAGATTTCACAAAAAGTGTTACCAAACTGCTCAATGAAAGAAAAGTTTTGTCTCTGTGAGAGGATGTCACATAACACAAAGCAGTTTCTTGGAAAGCTTCTTACTAGTTTTTATTTGAGTATATTTCCCTTTTCACCATAGACTTCCATGGTCTCCCAAATATCCCTTCTCAGATTCCACAAAAAGAGTGATTTCAAACAGCTCAACCAAAAGAAAGGTTAAACTCTATTAGATTAATGTATATATCCCAAAGCAGTTTCTTAGAAAGCTTCTTTGACTTTCCTTATTAACCATAGGCTTCAATTCACCCCCAAGTGTCAGTTCGCAGATTCATCAAAGACAGGGTTTACAAACTGCACACTGTAAGAAATACTTGTCTCTGTGAGATGAATGCACCTATCACAAAGCAGTTACTCGGAAACATTCTTTCTAGTTTTTATCTGATGATATTTTCTTTTTCACTATCGGTTCCAATGCAATCCCAAATATCCCTTCTCAGATAACACAAAAACATTGATTACAGGCTTCTCAATGACAAGTAAGTTTGACTCTATTGTACGAATGAACACATCACAAAGCAGTTTCTCAGAAAGCTTCCTTCTAGTTTTAATCTACAGATAATTCCTTGCTCACCATCGGCCTCAATGTCCCTTTGAATGTCTTTTCATGGATTGGTAAAAGACAGAGTTTCCAAACCGTGCAATGTACAGAAATGTTTAACTCTGTAAGATGAATGCACGCATCATAAAGAATTTTCTTGGAAAGCTTCCTTCTACTTTTTTTCTGAGGATATTTCCTTTTTCACACAGGCTTCAATGCACTCTGAAATGTCCCTTGGTAGACTTCAGAAAAACCATGTTTCCACACTGCTCAAAGAAAACTGTGGTATAACACTGTGAGGGGAATGCACACATAAAAAAGCAGTTTCTCTGAAAGCTTCTCTCCAGTTCTTATCTCAAGATATTTCCTATTTCACCATAGGCCTCAACATGCCCCCGAATATCCCCTTGAAAATTCCACAAAAACTGTGTTACCAAACTGCTCAGTGAAGAGTAAGGTGTAACTCAGTGAGAAGATATCATACAACACAAAGCAGCTTGTTGGAAAGCTTCTTTCTAGTTTTTATTTGAGGATATATCCTTTTTCACTGTAGGCTTCAATGCTCTCCCAAATATAACTTCTTGGATTCCACAAAAACAATGATTTCAAACTGCTCTAAGAAAGGAAAGGTTTAACTCTATGAGATGAATGCACACATCACAAAGCAGTTTCTCAGAAAGCTTCTTTCTAGTTTTCATTGGAAGATATTTCCTTGTTCACCATAGGCTTTAATGCACAGTCAGCTGTCCTTTCATAGATATCACAAAGACAGAGTCTACAAACTGTACAATGTAAAGAACGGTTTAACTCTGTGAGATGAATGCACATTATCACAAAGCAGTTTCTTGCAAAGCTTCTTTCTTGTTTTTATCTGAGCATATTTCCATTTTCACTGTAGTCTTCAATGCGTTCAGAAATATCCCTTGGTAGATTTCACACAAATAGTGTTTCCACATTGCTCAATGAAAAGAGAGGTATATCTCTGGGAGTGGAATGCTCACATCACAAAATACTTTCTCATAAAGTTTCTCTCCAGTTTTTATCTAAAGACACTTCCTTATTCACCAAAGGCCTCAATGTGCTCATGAAAATCCCTTTGCAGATGATACAAAAACAGTGTTACCAAACTACTCAATGAAAAGAAAGGTTTAGCTCAGTGAGAGGAATTCACACAATACAAAATACTTTCTCAGAAAGCTTCTTTCTAGTTTTTATCCAGAGATATTTCCTTTTTCACTGTAGACTTCAATGCTCTCCCAAATATAACTTCTCAGATTCCAACAAAACATTGATTTCCAACTGCTCAATTGACAGAAAGTTTTAACTCTGTGAGATGAATGTACATATCAGAAAGCAATTTCTCAGAAATTTTCTTTACAATTTTCCTCTTAGGATATTTCCTTGTTCACCATAGATCTCAATTCGACCCCAAGTGTCCCTTCGCGGATTCATCAAAGAGAGAGTCTACAAACTATGCAATGTAAAGGTGAGATGAACGCACCTATCACAAAGCAGTTTCTCAGAAAGCTCCTTTCTACTTTTTACCTGAGGGTATTTCTTTTTCACTATAGGCTTCAATGCGGTCCCACATATCCCTTCTCAGATGACACAAAAACATTGATTTCAGACTGCTCAATGAAAGCAAATTTTTAACTCTATGTGATGAATGAACACATCACAATGCACTTTCTCAGAAAGCTTCTTTCTAGCTTTAGTCTACGATATTTTCTTTTCACCATAGAATTTAATGCACTCCGAAATATCCCTTCTTAGGTTTTACACAAACAGTGTTCCCACACAGCTCAAGGAAATGGGAGGTATAACTCTGTGAGTGGAATTCACGCATCATACAGCAGTTTCTTAGAAAGCCTCTTGACAGTTTTTTATCGGAAGGTATTTCCTTTTTCACCATAGACTCAATGCACTCCTGAATATCCCTTTGTAGATTCGACAAAAACAGTGTTAATAAATTGCTGAATGAAAAGATAGGCTTAACTGTGTGAGATGATTTCACACATCACAAAGCAGTTTGTTGGAAATATTCTTTCTAGTTTTTATGTGAGGATATTTCATTTTTCACCATAGGCTTAAATGCACTCCCAACATCCTTTCTCAGATACCACAAAAGCAGTGACTTCAACTGCTCAATCAAGAGAAAGTTTGCACTTTATGAAATGAATGTGCACATCACAAACCAGTTTTTCAGTAAGTTTTTTTTCTAGTTTTCGTGTGAAGATATTTCCTTGCCCACCATAGACCTCAATGTGACCCTAAATATCCTTTCGTGGATTCCTCAAAGACAGCGTTTTCAAACTGCACAATGTAAACAACAGTTTAACTCTGTGATATGAATGTACATATCAGAAAGCAGTTTCTCGCAAGGCTTCTTTGTTATTTTTATCTAAGGATATTTCCTTTTTCACCATAGGCTCCATGCACTCCTGAATATCCCATTGCAGTTTCCACAGAAACAGTGTTACTAAAATGCTCAATGAAAAGAAAGGTTTATGTCTGTGAGGTGATTTCACACATCACAAAGCAGTTTGAAGCAGTTTGCCAGAAAGTGTCTTTCTAGTTTTTATCTGATATTTCCTTTTTCACCAGAGGCTTAAATGCACTCCCAGTTTCCCTTCTCATGTACCACAGAAACAGTGATTTCAAACTGCTCAATCAAAGGAAAGTTTTAACTCTACGAGATGAATGCACACTTCACAAAACAGTTTCTCAGAAAACTTCTTCCTATTTTTCATCTGAAGATATTTTCTTGCTCACCACAGGCTTCAATGAGCCCCAGAATGTCCCCCTGTGGGTACGTCAAAGAAAGAATTTCCAAACTGCAAAATGTAAACAAAGGTTTAACTCAGTGAGATGGATGCACATGTCACAAAGCAGTTTCTTAGAAAGCTTCTTTCTAATTTTTATCTGAGGTTATTTTCTTTTTCACCAAAGTCTTCAATGCACTCAGAAATATCCCATGGTAGATTTTACATAAACAGGGATTCCACACTGTTCAATGAAAAGAGAAGTATAACTCTGTGAGTGGAATGCACACATCACAAAGCAGTTTAGAGAGCTTCTATCCCGTTTTTATCTGTAGATGTATCCTTTTTCACCATGGGCCTCAAAGCGCTCTTGAATATGCCTTTGCAGATTCCACAAAAACAGTGTTACCAACTTTGCAACAAAAAGTGAAGTTTATCTCTATTAGAGGAGTTCACACAACATAAAGCAGTTTCTTGGAATGCTTTTTTCTAGTCTCTTGAGTATATTTCCTTTCTCACCATATGCTTCAATGTTCTCTCAAATATCCCTTCTCAAATTCCACAAACGTAATTTCAAACTGCTCAATCAAAATTAAGGTTTAACTCTATGAGATGAAGGCACACATCACAAAGTAGTTTCTCAGAAAGCTTCTTTCCAGCTTTCAGTTGAAGATACTCATTGCTCACCATAGGCCTCAATGCGCCCCCAAATGGCCTTACACGGATTCCTCAAATACAGGGTTTCCAAACTGGACAATGTAAAGAAAGCTTTAACTCTGTGAGATGAAAGCACATATCATAGAACAGTTTCTTGGAAAGTTTCTTCTTTGTTTTATCTGAGAATATTTCCTTTTTCATCATTGACGTCAATGCTCTGTCAAATATAGCTTCTCAGGTTACACAAAGAAAGTGAATTCAGGCTGCTCAATAGAAACACAATTTTAACTCTATGAAATGAATGTAAACATCACAAAGCAGTTTCTCAGAAAGCTTATTTCTAGTTTTCCTCTGAAGATGTTTCCTTGTTCACCATTGGCCTCAATGCGACCCCAAGTTTCCCTTTGCAGATTCGACTAAGACAGAGTCTACAAACTGTGCAACGTAAAGGATTTAATTCTGTGAGATGAGTGCACCTAACATGAAGCCGTTTGTCAGAAAGCATCTTTCTAGCTTTTATCTGAGGATATTTCCATTTTCACTATAGGCTTCAATGTATTCCAAAATATCCCTTCTCAGATGATACAAAAACATTGATTTCCTACTGCTCAATGAAAAGAAAGGTTTAACTCTATGTGATGAACGAGCACATTTCAAAACAGTTTCTCAGAAAGCTTCTTTTTAGTTTTTACCTGAAGTTATTTCCTGGTTCATCAAAGGCCTCAATGCACCCCCAAAAGTCTTTTGGCGGATATGTCAAAGATAGAGTTTCCAAACTGTGTAATGTGAAGAAACATTTAACTCTGTGAGATGAATGCACACGTCACAAAGCAGTTTCTGCGAAAGCTTCTTTGTTGTTTTTTTCTGAGGATATTTCCTTTTTCACCATAGGCTTCAATGCTCTCTGAAATATCCCTTCCTAGATTTTACACATACATTGATTCCACACTGCCCAAGGAAAAAAAAAGGTACAACTCTGTGAGTGGAATTTACACATCATACATCATTTTCTCAGAAAACTTCTCTCCAGTTTTTATCTGAAGATATTTCCTTTTTCACCATAGACTCAATGCACTCCTAATTATCCCTTTGCAGATTCTACAAAAACAGTGTTTCTGAATTTCTCCCTTTGCAAATTCTAAAAAGACAGTGTTACCAAACTACACAATTAAAAGTAAGGTTTATTTCTGTGAAAGGATTTCACACAACAGAAAGCAGTTTCTCA
>CM003008.1:29834524-29858770 GCA_000772465.1 Nasalis larvatus
GTTATTTCGGAGTACATTGAAACTTGTGGTGACAAAGGAAATATCCTCAGAGAAAAACTAGAAAGATTTCTGAGAAACTACTTTGTGACTTGTGAATTCATCTCACAAAGTTACTCCTTTCTTTTCATGGAGCAGTGTAGTAGCACTGTTTTGGGGGAATCTGAGAAGGGATATTTCGCATCGCTTTGAAGTCTATGGTGACAAGGGAAATATCCTCAGATAAAATCTATAAAGAAGCTTTCTGAGGAACTCTTTTGTGATGTGTGAATTCATCTAACATTGTTGCACCTTTCTCTTCATGGAGAAATTTGGTCGCACTGTTTCTAGGGAATCTGAGAAGGGATATTTTGAGTTGCATTGAAGCCTATGATAACAAAGGAAATATCCTCAGATAAATAATAGAAAAAAATATTTCTGAGAAACTATTTTGTGATGTGGGAATTCATCTCACAGAGTTACATGATTCTTTTCTTGGAGTAGTTTGGTAACAGTGTTTTTGTGGAAGCTGCAAAGGGATATACGGGAATGCATTGAAGCCTATTGTGTAAAGGAAATATCCTGAGGTAAAAACCAAAAATAAGCTTTCCAATAAGCTGCTTTGTAATGTGTGAATTCATCTCACAGAGTTACACTGTCCTTTTCATTGAGCAGTTTTCTCACACTGTATTCTTGGAATCTGTAATGGGATAGATAGGAGAACATTGAAGGTTATGGTGACAAAGGAAATATCCTCAGACAAAAACTGTACAGAAACTTTCAGAGAAACTGCTTTATGACTTGTGAATACATCACACACAGTTACACGATTGATTTCAGGAGTGGTTTGGTGGAACTGTTTTTGGGGAACCTGAGAATTGATATTTTATACTGCACTGAAGTGTAGGGTGACAAAGGAAATATCCTCAGATAAAAACTAGAAGGAAACGTTCTGAGAAACTTGTTTGTGATGTATGAATTCATCTCAGAGAGTTACACCTTTCTTTTCATGTAGCAGGTCGCTAACACTGTTTTTGTGGAATCTGCAAAGTGATATTTGGGAGCACTTTAAGGCCTATGGTGAAATAGGAAATATCCTCAGATAAAAACTAGAAAGAAGCTTTCTGAGAAACTGCTTTCTGATGTATGAATTCATCTCACCAGTTACACTCTCCTTTCAATGAGCAGTTTCGTAACACTGTTTTCTTGGAATCCATAATGGGATATTTCAGACTACATTGAATCTTATAGTGACAAATGAAATATCCTCAGATAAAAAGGAGAAAGTTTTCTGAGAAACTGTTTTGTGATGTCCTACTTCATCTCACAGAGATACACGATTATTTTCATGGATCAGTTTGGTAGCACTCTTTTTGTGGAATCTGAGATGGGATAATTTGGATTTCATTGAAGTCTATGGTGACAAAGGAAATATCCTCAAATAAAAACTGGAAAGAAGCATTCTGAGAAAGTTCTTTGTGACGTGTGAATTCATCTCACAGAGCTACACTCTTTTTTTCATTAAGCAGTTTGCTAACACTATTTTCTTGGAATCTGCAATGGGGTAGTTCAGAGTGCAGTGAAGCTTATGGTGAAAAAGGAAATATCCTTATATAAAAATTAGAAAGATGCTTTTTGAGAAACTGCTTTGTGTTGTGTTAATTCATCTCACAGAGTTACACGATTTTTTTCATGGATCAGTTTGGTAGAACTGTTCTTGGGGAATCTGAGAAGGGGTATTTTGAATTGCATTGAAGCCTATCATGACAAAGGAAAAATCCTCAGATAAAAACTAGGAAGAAGCTTTCTGAGAAAGTTCTTTGTGACGTGTGAATTCATCTCACAGAGTTACACTCTTTTTTTTCATTGAGCAGTTTGCTAACACTATTTTCTTGGAATCTGCAATGGGATAGTTCAGAGTGCAGTGAAACTTATGGTGAAAAAGGAAATATCCTTATATAAAAATTAGAAAGACGCTTTTTGAGAAACTGCTTGGTGTTGTATTAATTCATCTCACAGAGTTACACGATTTTCTTCATGGATCACTTTGGTAGAACTGTTCTTGGGGAATCTGAGAAGGGATATTTTGAATTGCATTGAAGCTTATCGTGACAAAGGAAATATCCTCTGATAAAAACTAGGAAGAAGCTTTCTGAGAAAGTTCTTTGTGACGTGTGAATTCATTTCATAGAGTTACATGTTTCTTTTCATGGAGCAAATTCATCATACAGATTTACACTATTCATTTAGTTGAAGAGTTTGATGACATTGTTTTCGTGGAATCTGCAATAGGATATTTGGAAGTGTTTTGAAGCCTTTGGGGACAAAGGAAATATCCTTAGATAAAAGCCAAAAAGAAACTTTCCATGAAACTGCTTTGTGGTGTGTGAGTTCGTCTTACAGAGTTACAACGTTCTTTTCATTGAAAAGTTTTCTAACACTTTTTTCGTGTAATCTGCAATGTGATACTCCAGAGCACATTGTGGAATATGGTGAAAAAGGAAATAACTTCAGATAAAAACATGGAAGAACCTATCTGAGAAACAGCTTTGTGATGTGTGAATTCATATCACAGAGTTACACCACTCTTCATAGAGCAGTTTGGTAGAACTCTTTCTAGGGATTCTGAGAAGGGATATTTTGTACAGCATTTAACCCTTGTTGACAAAGGAAACATCCTCAGATGAAAACTACAAAGAACCTTTCTGAGAAACTGCTTTGTGATGTGTGAATTCATCACACATATTTTCATGATTCTTTTATTGAGGCAGTTTGCTAACACTGTTTTACTGGAATCTACAATAGGATATATGGGAGCGCAGTGAAGCCTATATTGACAAAGGGAATATACTCAGATACAAACCAAAAAGAAATTTTCTGAAAAAGAGCTTTGTGATGTGTGAATTCACCTCACAGATTTACACGTTTTTTTCATGGAGCACTTTGCTAACACTATTTTCGTGGAATCTACAAAGGGATATTCTGGAGCGCATAGAGGCCTGTGCTAAAAAAGGAAATAACCTCAGCTAAAAACTATAAAGAAGCTTTCTGAGAAACTGCTTTGCAATTTGTGAATTCATCTCATAGAGTTTCTTGATTCCTTTCATGGCGCAGTTTGGTAGCACTGTTTTTGTGGGATATGAGAAGGGATACTTTGGATAGCATTGAAGCCTATGGTGACAAAGGAAATATCCTCAGATAAAAGCTAGAAGAAGCTCTGAGAAACTGCTTTGTGATGTGTAAATTCATCTCACAGCATTACACCTCTATTTTCTTGCAACAATTTGCTAACACTGTTTTCGTGGAATCTGCAATAGAATATTTTGGAGTGCATTGAAGCCCGTGGTGACCAAGGAAATATCCTCTGACAAAAACCAAAAGAAGCTTTCTGAGAAACTGCTTTGTGATGTGTGAATTCATCTCACAGAGTTACAGTGTTCTTTTCATTCAGCAGTTTGCTAATACTGTTTTCTTGCAATCTGTATTGGGATATTTCGGAGCTCATTGAAGATTATGGTGATAAAGGAAATATTCTCACAGAAAAACTTGAAATAAGCTCTCTGAGAAACTGCTTTGTGATGGGTTAATTCATCTTGCAGACTAACACAATGCTTTTTATACAGCAGTTTTGTAGCACTGTTTTTGAGGAATCAGAGAAGGGATATTTTTATCACAATGTAGTCTATGATGACAAAGGAAATATATTCAGGTAAAAAATAGAAAGAAGCTGTCAGAGAAACTGCTTTGTGATATGTGAATTCATCTCACAGAGTTGCAACCCTCTTTTCACAGAGCAGTTTGGTAGCACTCTTAGGGGAATCTGGGAAGGGATATTTTGAATAGCATTGAAGCCTACAGTGACAAGGGAAATATCTTCAGTTAAAAACTAGAAAGAAGCTTTCTGAGAAACTGCTTTGTGATGTGTGAATTCATCTCACAGATTTACCTGATTCTTTTCTTGGAGCAGTTTGCTAACACTGTTCTCATGAAATCTAAAATAGGATATTTGGGAGCATGTTAAAGCCTATTTTGCCAAAGGAAATATCCTCAGACAAAAACCGTAAAGAAGCTTTCTGAGAAACAGCTTTGTGTTGTGTGAATTCAATTCACAGATATACACATTTCTTTTCATGGAGCACTTTGCTAACACTATTTTCGTGGAATCTACAAAGGGATATTAGGGAAGGCATTGAGGCCTAGGGTGAAAAAGAAAATATCTTCAGATAAAAACTAGAGAGAAGCTTTCTGAGAAACAGCTTTGTGATTTGTGAAATCATCTCACAGAGTTACACCTTTCTTTTCATGGAGCTATTTTGTAGCACTCTTTTTGGGGAATCGAGAAGGGATAATTTAGATTGCTTTGAAGCCTATGGTGACAAAGGAAATATCCTCAGATCAAAACTAGAAAGAAGCTTTCTGAGAAACTACTTTATGATTTGTGAATTGATCTCACAGTGTTACACGATTCTTTTCCTGGAGCAATTTGGTTACACTGTTTTTGGGGAATCTGAGAAGGGATATTTGGATCACCTTGAAGCCTATGGTGACAAAGAAATATAAACAGATAAAAACTAGAAAGAAGCTTTATCAGAAACTTCTTTGTGATGTGTGTATTCATCTCACAGAGTAACACCTTTCTTTTCATGGAACAGTTTGCTAACAATGTTTGCCTGCTATCTACAAAGTGATATTTGGGAGCGAGTTGGGACTTATGGTGAAAAAGAAAATATCCTCAGATAAAAACTAGAAGGAAGCTTTCTGAGAAAATGCTTTGTGATGTGTGAATTCATTTCACGTAAATACACCACTAGTTTTGTGGAGCAGTTTGCTAATAATGTTTTGTTGAAATCTGCAATAAAATACTTTGGAGTGCATTGAAGCCTATGGTGACATACGAAATATCCTCAGGCAAAAACCTAAAAGAAACTGTCTGTGAAACTGCATTGTAACGTGTGAGTAAATCTCCCAGAGTTACATCTTACTTTTCTTGGAGCACTTTGCCAACACTGTTTTCGTGGAATCTGCAAAGGGATATTTGGGAGTGCTTTGAGGTCAATAGTGAAAAAACAAATATCCTCAGAGTAAAACCAGAAAGAAAAACTAGCAAGGAAAACAATGGTGTAACCCTGTGAAATGAATTCACACATCACAAAGCAGTTTCTCATAAAGTTTTTTCTAATTTTTATCTGAGAATATGTCTTTGTCACCATAGTCTTCAATGCGATCCAAAGTATCCCTTCTCAGATTCCCCAAAGACAGTGCTACCAAACTGCTCCATGGAAAGAGTCACGTAATTCTGTGAGATGAATTCACACATCACAAAACAGTTTCTCAGAAACCTTCTTTCTAGTTTTTGTCTGAGGATATTTCCTATATCACCATAGGCTTCCATGCAATCCAAAATATCCCTTCTGATTACCCAAAAACAGTGCCATCAATCTGCTCCATAAAAGTATTGTGTAACTCTGTGAGATGAATTCAAAAATCACAAAACAGTTTCTCAGAAAGCTGTCTAGTTTTTGTCTGAGGATATTTCCTTTGTCAACATAAGCTCAATGTGCTCTGAAATGTCACATTGAAGTTTCCAAGAAAACAGTGTTGGCAACCTGCTCATTGAACAGACGAGTTTAACTCTGTGAGATGAATTCACACATCACAAAGCAGTTTCTCAGAAAGCTTCTTTCTGGTTTTTGTCTGAGGATATTTCCTTTGTCACCATAGGCTCTAATGTGCTCCCAAATATTCTACTGCAGTTTCCGCAAATACAGTGTTTTCAAACTGCTCAATCAAAAGAACGGTGTAACTCTGTGAGATGAACTCACAAATCACAAACCAGTTTCTCAGAAAGCTTGTGTCTAGTTTTTATAAGAGTATATTTCCGTTGCCACCATAAGCTTCAATGTGCTCTGAAATATCCAATTGCAGATTCCAAAAAAGCAGTGTTAGCAAACTGCTCTATGAAAACAACATTATAACTCTCTGAGATGAACTTACACATCACCAAGAAGTTTCTCAGATAATTTCTAGTTTTTATGTGAGGATATTTCCTTTTTCACCCAGGGATACAATGTGCTCACAATATCCCTTTACAGATTCCATGAAAACAATGTTGTCAATCTGATCCATGAAAAGAAACGTGTTACTCTGTAGGATGAATTCACACATCATGAAGAAGTGTCTGAGAAAGCTTCTTTCTGGTTTTAATCTGAGGATATTTCCTTTGTTACCATAGGCTTTGAAGCGATCGAGAATATCCCTTCTCAGATTACCAAAAAACAGTGCTACCAAACTCATCCATGAATAGAATCCTGTAAATCTGTGAGGTGAATTAACCCACCACAACGCGATTTCTCAGAGAGTTTTCTAGTTTTTATATGAGGATATTTCCTCTATCATCATAAGCTCCAATGCGCCCCAAAATATGTCATTGCAGATTCCAAGAAAACTGTGTTAGCAAACTCCTCAATGAAAACAACAGTGTAACGCTGTGAGATGAATTCACACATCACAAGGCAATTTCTTAGAAAGCTTCTTTCTAGTTTTTGTCTGAGGATATTTCCTTTTTCACCACAGGCCTTGCTGCACTAGAGAATATCTCTTTGCAGATTCCGTGAAAATAGTGTTAGGAAACTGCCCCATGAAAAGAAAGGTGTAAATCTGTGAGATGAATTCACATATCACAAACTGGTTTCTCAGAAAGCTTCTTTTAGGTTTTTGTCTGAGGATATTTCCTTTGTCACCATATTCTTCATTGCACTCCCAATTACCCTAATGCAGATTCCATGAAAACAGTTTCAGCAAACTGCTCCAAGAAATGAATCGTGCTACTCTGTGAGATGAATACACACATCACAAAGCAGTATCTCAGAAGCTTCTTTCTAGTTTTTATGAGGATATTTCCTTTTTCAAAGTAGGCTTCAGTGCGATCCAAAGTATCCCTTCTCAGATTCCCCAAAAACAGTTCTACTAAACTGTTCCATGAAAGGAATTGTGTAATTCTGTGAGACAAATTCACAAATCTCAAAGCAGTTTTTCAAAAGTTTCTCTCCAGTTTTTATTTGACGATATTTACTTTTTCACCATAGGTCTCAATTCACTCTCTAATATACCTTTGCAGATTAAACGAAAACAGTGTTAGCACACTGCTCCATGAAAAGTAAGGTGTAAATCTGTGACATGAATTCACACATCACAAAGCAGGTTCTCAGAAATCTTCTGTCTAGTTTTTATCTGAGGATATTTCCTTTGTCACCACAGGCTTCAATGAGCTCTGAAATATCCCTTTGCAGTTTCCATGAAAACAGTATTAGCAATCTTGTCCATGAAAAGAAAGTGTAACTTTGTGAGATGAATTTACACATCATGAGGAAGTTTCTCAGAAAACTTCTTTCTAGTTTTTATGTGATTGTATTTCCTTTGTCAATATAGACTTCAGTGTCATCCAAAATATCCCTTCTCAGATTCCCCAAAAGCAGAGCTACCAAACTGTTCCATGAAAAGAAAGGCATAACTCTGTGAGATGAATTCACAAATCAGAAAGTAGCTTCTCAGGAAGCATCTTTCTAGTTTCTATCTGAGGATATTTCCTTTTTCACTGTAGGCCCCAATGCGCTCCCAAATATCCCTTCACAGAATCAACAAAAACAGCATTAGCAAACAGCTCTATGAAGAACAAGTTGAAAAAATGTCAAATGAATTCAAACATTACAAAGAAGATTCTCAGAAAACTTCTTTCTAGTTTTTATCTAAGGATTTTCCATTGTTACCATAGGCTTCAATGTGATCAAATATATCCCTCCTCAGATACCCCAAACACAGTGTTACCAAACTGTTCCATGAAAAGAATCGTGTAACACTGTGAGGTGAATGAACACATCACAAAGCGGGTTCTCAGAAATCTTCTTTCTAATTTTTATATAAGGATATTTCCTTTGTCACTCTAAGCTTCAAAGGGCTCCCAAATATCCTATTGTGGATTCCAAGAAAACAGTGCTGGAAAACTACTCAATAAAAAGAACAGTGTAACTGTGTTAGTTGAACTCACACATCACAAGGCAGGTTCTCAGAAGCTTCTTTCTAGTTTTTCTCTGAGGATTTTTTTTTTCACTATAGACCTCAAAGCATTCCCAAATATCTCTTTGCAGATTCTATGAAAACAGTGTTGGCAAAGTGCTCCAAGAAAAGTAAGGTGTAACTCCCTGAGATGAACTCTCAGATCACAAAGAACTTCCTCAGAAACCTTCTTTTCAGTCCTTATCTGAGGATATTTACTTTTTCACCATAGGCCTCAATTCGGTCCCAAATATCCCTTTGCAGATTCCAGGAGCAGTGTTAGCAAACTGCTCCATGAAAAGAATGGTGTAACTCAGTGAGATGAATTAACACATCACAAAGCGATTTCTCAGAAAGCTTCTTTCTAGTTTTTATATGAGGATATTTCCTTTGTCAACATAAGCTTCAAAGCACTCTGAATTATCCCATTGCAGATTCTAAGAAAATAGTGGTAGCAAGCACCTCAATGAAAGACATTGTGTAACACTTTGAGTTGAATTCAAACATCATGATTCAGTTTCCCAGCAAGCTTCTTTCTAGTTTTTATATGAGGATATTTTTTTTTCCACTATAGACCTCTTTCCGCTCCCAAATATCCCTTTGCAGATTCCAGGAAAACTCTGTTATCAAACTGTTCCATGAAAAGAAAAGTGTAGCTCTGTGAGATAAATTCACACGTCACAAGGAACTTTCTCAGAATGATTCCAGTTTTATCTGAGGATATTTCCTTTGTCACTATAGGCTTCAATAAGATCCAAATTATCCCTTCTCAGATTCACCAAAAAGAGTGCTATCAAACTGATCCATGAAAAGAATCATATAACTCTGTGAGATGAATTAATTATTCAAAGCGGTTTCTCACAA
Organism: Nasalis larvatus; assembly: GCA_000772465.1. NCBI lineage: Eukaryota > Metazoa > Chordata > Mammalia > Primates > Cercopithecidae > Nasalis > Nasalis larvatus. The sequence goes on from CM003008.1 coordinate 29,843,417, forward strand.
TTCTTTTTTCTGGTTTTTATCTGAGAATATTTCCATTGTCACCATAGGCTTTAATGCGATCCAAAATATCCCTTCTCAGATTCTCCAAAAACAGTGTTACCAAACTGCTCCATGAAAAGAATAGTGTAACTCCCTGAGATGAATTCACAAATCACAAAACAGTTTCTCAGAAGGCTTCTTTCTAGTTTTTGTCTGAGGATAATTTCTTTTTCACCATTGGCCTCAATGTGTTCATGAATATCCCTTTGCAGGCTCCATGTAAACAGTGTCAGCAAACTGCTCCAGGAAGAGAAAGGTGTAAGTCTGTGAGATGAATTCACACATCACAAAATAGTTTCTCAGAAATCTTCTCTCTGGTTTTTGTCTGGGGATGTTTCCTTTGTCACCACATTCTTCAATGTGCTCCTGAACATCCTATTGCAGATTCCACAAAAGCAGTGTTATCAAACTCCTCAATGAAAACAGCATTGTATCTCTGTGAGTTGAATTCAGGCATTCAAAAGTAGTTTTTCAGAAATCTACTTTCTAGTTTTTCTCTGAGGATATTCCCTTTTTCGCCATAGTCCTCAATGCACTCCCGTATGTCACTTTGCAGATTCCACAAAAACAGGGTTTGCAAACTGCTCCATGAAAAGAAAGGTGTAACTCTGTGAGATGAATTCCCCCATCACAAAGAAGTTTCTCAGAAAGCTACTTTCTAGATTTTATATGAGCATATTTACTTTTCCACCATTAGACTCAAGGCACTCCAAAATATCCCTTCTCACACTCCACAAAAACAGTGATGCCAAGCTGCTCAACCAAAAAAAAAAATGATTGTTCTCTATGATGTGAATACACATATCACAAAACAGCTTCTCAAAAACATTCTCTCAAGTTTTTAACTGAAGATATTTCCTTTTTCACCATGGGCCTCTATGAGCTCCAGAAAATCCCTTTTCAGATTCCCCCAAAACAGTGTAACCAAACTGCTGAATGAAAAGTAAGGTGTAACTCTGTGGGATGAATTCACACAACACAAAGAACTTTCTCAGAAAGCTTCTTTCTAGTTTTTAGGTGAGGATATTTCCTTTGTCACCATAGATTTCAATGCTATCCGAAATATCCCTTCTCAGATTCCCCAAAAACAGTGCTACCAAACTGCTCCATGAAAAGAATCGTGTAACACTGTCAGATGAATTCACAAATCTCAAAGCAGTTTCTCAGAAAACTTCTTTCTAGATTTTTTTCTGAGGATATTTCCTTTGGCAGCGTAAGCTTCAATGTGGTCCAAAATATCACATTGAAGATTAAAAGAAAACAGTTTTAGCTAACTGCTCAGGGAAAAGAACAGTGTGACACTGAGATGAATTCACACATCACAAATCATTTCCTCTGAAAGCTTATTTCTAGTGTTTATATGAGGATATTTAGTTTTTCACCATAATCCTCATTCACTCCCATATATCCCTTTGCAGATTCCACGAAAATAGTGTTAGCAAACTGCTCAATGAAAAGAAGGGTGTAGCTCTTTGAGATGAATTCCCACATTACAAAGCAGTTTCTCAGAAAGCTTTCTTCATGTTTTTATCTGAGAATACTTTCTTTTTCACCATAGGACACAATGCGCTCCCTTGCAGTTTTTTTCTGAGGATATTTCCTTTTTCGCCATAGGCCTAAATTCGCTCCCAAATATTTCTTTGCAGATTCCACGAAAACAGTGTTAGCACACTACTCCATGAAAAGAAAGGTGTAACTCTGCAAGTTGAAATAACACGTCACAAAGAACGTTCTCAGAAACTTCTTTCCAGTTTTTATCTCACGATAGTCCCTTTGTCACCATAAGCTTCAAGATGATCCAAAATATCCCTTCTCTGATTCCCCAAAAACAGAGCTAACAAACTGCTCCATGAAAAGATTCGTGTAATTCTGTGAGATGAATTCTTGAATAACAAAGCAGTTTCTCAGAAAGTTTCTTTCCAGTTCTTGTCTAAGGTTGCTTCTTTTTTCACCATAAGCTTCAATGCACTCTTAAATATCGCATTGCAGATTTCACGAAAATAGGCTTCAGAAACTGTTCAATGAAGAGAAATGTGTAACTCTGTGAGATGAATTCACACATCACAAAGCAGTTTCTCAGAAAGTTTCTTTCTAGTTTTTCTATAAGGGTGATTCCTTTGTCACCATAAACTTCAATGTGCTCCGAAATATCCTATTGCATATTCCAAGAAAACAGTGTTAGCAAACTGCTCAAAGAAAAGAACAGTGTAATTCAGTGAGATGAATTCTTACATCACGATGCGGTTTCTCAGAATGCTTCCTTCAACTTTTTATCTGAGGGTATTTCCTTTTTCACAATAGGCTTCAATCCACTCCCAAATATCCCTTGCAGATTCCACGAAAACAGTGTTATTCAACTGACCCTTGAAAAGAAAGGTGTGCCTCTGTGAGGTGAATTCACACATCACAAAGAAGTTTCTAAGATAGTTTCTTTCTAGTTTGTATCTGAGGACATATACTTTGTTAATCTAGGCTTTTGTATGATCCAAAATATCCCTTCTCAGATACCCCAATAACAGTGCTACCAAACTGATCCATGAAAATAATCGTGTAACTCTGTGAGAAGAATTCACTACAAACCACAAATGGAGTTTCTCAGAAATCTTCTTTCTAATTTTTTTTAACTCTTTATTCAGTGTTTTTATTTTTTATTTTTTTATTATTGTACTTTTAATTCTAGGGTACATGTGCATAACATGCAGGTTTNTTACATATGTATACTTGTGCCATGTTGGTGTNCTGCACACATCAACTCGTCAGCACCCATCAACTCGTCATTTACATCAGGTATAACTCCCAATGCAATCACTTCCCCCTCCCGCTTCCCCATGATAGGCCCCGGTGTGTGATATTACCCTTCCCAAGTCCAAGTGATCTCATTGTTCAGTTCCCACCTATGAGTGAGAACATGTGGTGTTGGATTTTCTGTTCTTGTGATAGTTTGCTAAGAATGATGGTTTCCAGCTGCATCCATGTCCCTACAAAGGACACAAACTCATCCTTTTTTATATTTCCTTTGTCACCATAAGCTTTGTTGCTCTTTGAAATATCCCATTGCAGATTCCAAAAAAAAAAAAATCAGAGCTAGCAAACTGCTCCATGAAGAGAAATGTGTAACTCTGTGAGCTGAATGCACACATCACAAAGAAGTGTCTCAGGAAGGTTCTTTCTACTTTTTATCTCAGGATAATTCCTTTGTCAGCATAAGCTTCAATGCAATCCAAAATTTCCCTTCTCAGATTCCACAAAAAACAGTGCTAACAAATTGCTCCATGAAATGAAATTCCAACTCTGTGAGATAAATTCACAAATCAGCCAGCAGTTTCTCAGAAAGCTTCTTTCTAGTTTTTGTCTGAAGATATTGCCTTTGTCACCATAAGCATCAAAGTTCTTCGAAATATCCCATTACAGATTCCAAGAAAACAGTTAGCAAACTCTTCCATGAAAAGAACAGTGTAACTCTGTGAGTAGATTTCTGACATCTCAAAGCAGTTTCTCAGAAAACTTCTTTCTAGTTTTTATCTGAGGACATTTCCTTTGTCACCATCAGCTTCACTGGGCTCTGAAATATCCCATTACATATCCCAGGGAAACAGAGTTAGCAAACTGCTCCTTGAAGAGAAATATGTAACTCTGTGAGATGAATTCACACATCACAAAGAACTTTCTCAGAAAGCTTCTTTCCAGTTTTTATCTCAGGATATTATCTTTGTCAACATATGCTTCCGTGCAATCCAATATATCCCTTCTCAGATTCCACAAACAGCAGAGCTAACAAACTGCTCCATGAAGGAAATTGTAACTATGGGAGATGAGCTCACAAATCAGAAAGCAGTTGCTCAGAAAGCTTCTTTCTAGTTCTTGTCTGAAAATATTTTCTTCGTCACCAAAAGCTTCAATGTGCTTTGAAATATCCCATTGCAGATTCCAAGAAAACAGAGTTACCAATCTGCTCCATGAAAAGAACAGTGTAACTCTGTGAGATAAACTGACACATCACAAAGCAATTTCTCAGAAAGCTTCTTTTCGGTTTTTATCTGAGGATATTTGTTTTGTCACCATAGGCTTCAAAGCGCTCCCAAATAACCTATTGCAGATTCCACGAAAGCGGTGTTAGCAGCATGTTCAATGAAAAGAACGGTGTAACACTGTGAGATGAATTCATACATTACAAAGCAGCTTCTCAGAGAGCTTATATCTAGTTTTTATCTGAGGATATTTCCTCTTTATTATAGTCCTCAATACGCACCCAAATATCCCCTTGCAGACCAAGAAAACAGTGTTAGCAAACTACTAAATGGAAAGAAGAGTATAACTCTGTGGATGAATTCACACATCACAAAGAAGTTTCTCAGAAAGCTTCTTTCTAGTTTTTACCTGATTATATTTACTTTGTAACCATAAGCTTCAATGCGCTCCAAAATATCCCATTGCAGATTCCAAGAAAACAGAGTTAGCAAACTGCTCCATGAAGAGAAAGGTGTAACTCTGTGAGATGAATTCAAACATAACAAAGTAGTTTCTCAGAAAGCTTCTTTCTACTTTTTGTCTGAGGATATTTCCTTTGTCACCATAAGCTTCAATGTGCTCTGAAATATCCCATTGCAGATTCCAAGAAAACAGAGTTAGCAAACTGCTCCATTACAAGAACAGTGTAACTCTGTGAGATATAAAGTCACATTACAAAGCAATTTCTCAGAAAGCTTTTTTTCGGTTTTTATCTGAGGATAATTCTATTGTCACCATAGACTTCAATGCACTCCCAAATATCCTATTGCAGATTCCATGAGAACAGTGTTAGTAAACTGCTAAAGTGTTAGGATATTACTTTTCATCAAAATAAATGTGTAACCCTGTGAGTTGAATTCACACATCACAGAGCAGATTCTCAGAGTGCTTCTTTCTAGTTTTTACCTGAGGATATTTCCTTTGTCATCGTAAGCTTCAATGTGCTCTGATTTATCCCATTGCAAATTCCAAGAAAACAGAGTTAGCAAACTGCTCCATGAAAAGAACAGTGTAACTCTTTGAGTTGACTTCACTAATCACAAAGCAGTTTCTTGGAACACTTCTTTCTAGTTTTTCTCTGAAGAGGAAAACCTTATTTTGTCACCATAAAGCACTTCGAAATATCCCATTGCATATTCCAAGAAAACAGATTTAGCAGTCTGCTCAATGAAAAGAACGTTGTAACTGTGAGATCAAATGAGACTCACAAAGAAGTTCCTCAGAAAGCTTCTTTCTAATTTTTATCTTAGGATATTTTCTTTTTCACCAGAAGCCTCAATGCAATCCGAAATATCCAATGGCAGATTGCAAGAAAACAGATTTAGCAAACTGCTCCATGAAGAGAAAGGCATAACTCTGTGAGATGAATTTACACGTAACAAAGAAGTTTCACAGAAAGCTTCATTCTAGTTTTTATCTGGGGATATTTCCTTTGTCACCATAAGCTTCAATGCACTCTGAAATAACCCATTGCAGATTCCAAGGAAACAGAGTTAGCTAACTACTCCCTGAAGAGAACTGTTTAACTCTGTGAGACAAACTCACACATCATAAAGCAGTTTCTCAGAGAGCTTCTTTCTAGTTATTATCTAAGGATATTTCTTTGTTAAAATAAGCTTCAATGTACTCCAAAATATCCCATTGTAGATTCCAACAAAACAGAGTTAGCAAACTGCTCAATGAAAAAAAAGATGTAAATCTGAGATGAATTCACAAATCCCAAAGAAGTTTCTCAAAAAGCTTCTTTCTGGTTGTTATCTGAGGATGTTTCCTTTTCCACTATAGGCTTCAATGCAATCCAAAATATCCCTTTTCAGATTCCCCAAAAACAGTGCTAAGAAACTGTTCCATGAAAAGTATAGTGTAACTCTGTGATATAACTTGACACATCACAAAGCAATTTCTCAGAAAGCTTCTTTTCGGTTTTTATCTGAGGATATTTACTTTATCACCTTAGGCTTCAACGTGCTCCAAAATATCCTATTGCAGATTCCAAGAAAACAGTGTTAGCAGCCTGCTTAATGAAAAGAATGGTATAACTCTGTGAAATGAATTCGTACATCACAAACAGTTTCTCAGAAATCTTCTTTGTAGTTTTTATCTGAGATTTTCTTTGTCACCATAAGCTTCAATGCATTCTGAAACATCCCATTGCAGATTCCAAGGAAACAGAGTTAGCAAATTGCTCCATGAAGAGAAATGTGTAACTCTGTGAGATGAATTCACACATCACAAAGAAGTTTCTCAAGAAAATTCTTTCTAGTTTTTATCTAGGGATATTTCCTTTGTCTGCATAGGCTTCAATGCGATCCAAAATATCCCTTCTCACATTCCAGAAAAAACTGCTAGCAAAGTGCTCGAAGAAAGAAAATTGTAACTCTGTGAGATGAATTCACAAACCAGAAAGCAGTTTCTCAGAAAGTTTCTTTCTAGTTTTTGTCTGAAGATATTTCCTTTGTCACCATAAACTTCAATGCACTTCAATATATCCCATTGCAGATTAAAAGAAAACGAAGTTAGGATACTGCTCCATGAAAAGATCAGTGTAACTCTGTGAGATAAACTGACACATCACCAAACAATTTCTCAGAAAGCTTCTTTATGGTTTTTGTCTGAGGATATTTCTTTTGTCACCATAGGCTTCAATGCGCTCCAAACTATCAGATTTCAGATTCCAAGAAAATAGAGTTAGCAAACTACTCCATGAAGAGAAAGGTGAAACTCCGTGAGATAAATTCACACATCACAAAACAATTTCCCAGAAAGCTTCTTTTTGATTATTATCTGAGGATATTTATTATGTCACCATAGGCTTCAATGTGCTCCCAAATATCCTATTGCAGATTCCACGAAAACAGTGTTAGCCCTCTGCTCAATGAAAAGAATGGTGTATTCTGTTAGACAAATTCGCAAATCACAAGGAAGTTCCTCAGAAAGCTTCTTTCTAGTTTTTATCTCAGCATATTTCGTTTGTCAGCATTGGTTTCAACGTGATCCAAAACATCCCTTCTCAGATTCCACAAAAAACAGTGCTAAAAAACTGCTCCATGAAAGGAAATTGTAAGTCTGTGAGATGAATTTAAAAATCAGAAAGTAGTTTCTCAGAACAATTCTTTCTAGTTTTTGTCTGAAGATATCTCCTGTGTCACCATAAGCTTCAATGTACTTCGAAAAATCCCATTGCAGATTCCAAGATAACAGAGTTAGCAAACTGCTCCATGATAAGAACAGTGTACCTCTGTGAGATAAATTGACACATCAGGAAGCAATTTCTCAGAAAGCTTCTTTTTGATTTTTATCTAAGGATTTTTTTTTTGTCAAAATAAGCTTCATTGCTCTCCCAAATATCCTATTGCAGATTCCACGAAAACAGTGTTAGCAACCTGCCCAATGAAAAGAACGGTGTAACTCTGTGAGATGAATTCACACATCCCACTTATGTTTCTCAGAAGCTCCCTTCTAGTTTTTATGTCAGGATATTTTCTTTCTCAGCAAATGCTTCAATGCAATCGAAAATAACCCTTCTCACATTCCACAAGTAACAGTGCTAACAAACTGCTCCATGAAAGGAAATTGTAAGTTTGTGAGATGATTTCACAAAGTAGAAAGCAGTTTCTCATAATGATTCTTTCTAGTTTTTGTCTAAGAATATTACCTTTGTCACCATAATCATCAATGTGCTCTGAAGTATCCCATTACAGATTCCAATAAAACAGTGTTAGCAAACTGATCTATGAAAAGAACAGTGTAACTCTGTGAGATAAATTGGCACATCACAGGGCATTTCCCAGAAAGTTTCTTATCGGTTTTATCCGAGGATATTACTTTTGCCACCATAGACTTCACTGCATTCCCGAATATCCCATTGCAGTTTCCACAAAAACAGTGTTAGCAGCCTGCTCAATGAAAAGAGTAATGTAACTCTGTAAGATAAATTCACAAATCACAAAGCAGTTTCTCAGAAAGCTTCTTTGAATTTTTTATCTGAGGATATTTCCTTTTTCACCATAGGCCTTAATGCACTCCAAAATATCCCTTTACAGATTAAAGGAAAGCAGTTTTAGCAAACTGCTCCATGAAAAGAACAGTGTAACTCTGTGAGTTGAACTCACACATCACATAACAGTTTCTCAGAAAGCTTCTTTCTAGTTTTTTTCTGAGGATATTACTTTTGTCACCAAAAGCTGCAATGCACTCCAAATTAACCCACTGCAGATTTCAAGAAAAGAGAGTTAGCAAACTGCTCCATTTAAGGAACAGTGTAACTCTGTGAGTTGAATTCACACATCACAAAGTAGTTGAGCAGAAAGATTCCTTGAAGTTTTTATCTGAGGATATTTCCCCTTTCACCATAGGCTTCAATGTGCTCCCAAATATCCCTTTGCAGATTCCAGAAAAGTTTTGGCAAGCTTCTCCATGAAAAGAACAATGTAAGTCCTTGAGTAGAATTCACACCTCACAAAGCAGTTTCTGAGAAAGCTTCTTTGTAGTTTTTATCTGAGGATATTTCTTCTCTCAACCTAGGCCTCAATGTGCTTCCAAATATCGCTTTGCTGATTCCAGGAAAACAGTGTTAGCAATCTGTTCCATAAAAAAAACAATGTAACACTGTCAGTAGAATTCACACATCACAAAGCAGTTTCTCAGAGCTTCTTTCTAGTTTTTGTCTTAGGATACATCCTTTATCACCATAAGTTTCAATGCACTCTGAAATATCCAATTGAAGATTCCAAGAATGCAGAGTTTTCAAACATTTCCTTGACAGGAACACTGTAACTCTGAGTGTTGAGTTCACACATCAAAAAGGAATTTCTCAGAGAGCTTCTTTCTAGTTTTCTCCGAGGATACGTCCTTTTTTATCGCAGGCTTCAATACGATCCCAAATATCCCTTTGCAGATTCCAAGAAAACAGAATTAGCAAACTGCTTGATGAAAGGAACACTGTAACTCTGTGAGTAGAATTCACACATCACAAAGCAGTTTCTCAGAAAACTTCTTGCTAATTTTTATTTGAGGATATTTCCTTTGTCACCATCATCTTCAATGAACTCTGAAATATCCCATTGCATATTCCAAGAAAAAAAGAGTTAACAAACTTCTCCATGAAAGGAAGAGTGCATCCCGTAGAGTTGAATTCACATATCACAAAGCAGTTTCTCAGAAAGCTTCTTTGTAGTTATTATCTGAGGATATGTCCTTTGTCACCATAAGCTTCAATGCACTCCAAAACATCCCATTGCAGATTCCAAGAAAACAGAATTAGCCAACTGTTCCATGAAAAGAACAGTGTAACACTGTGGGTTGAATTCACACATCATGAAGCAGTTTCTCAGAAAGCTTCTTTCTAGTTTTTATCTCAGAATTATTCCTTTGTCAGCATAGGCTTCAATGCNATCCAAAATATCCCTTTCAGATTCCAGAAAAAANAGTGCTAAAAAATTGCTCTATGAAAGGAAACTGCAACTCTGTGAGATAAATGCACAAATCATAAAGCAGTTTCTCAGAAAGATTCTTTCTTGTTTTTATCTGAGGATATATCCTTGTCACCATAAGCGTCAATGCACTCTGAAATATCCCATTGCAGCTTCCAAGAAGTCTGAGTTAGCAAACTGCTCTGTGAAAACTACAGTGTAACTCTGTGAGTTGAATTCACACATCACAAAGCGGTTTCTCAGAAAGCTTCTGTCTAGTTGTTACCTGGGGATATTTCCTTTTTCACCAGAGTCCTCAAAGTGCTGACAAATATCCTTTAGCAGATTCCAAGAAAACAGTGTTCACAAACTGTTCCCTGAAAAGAACAGTGTAATTCTTTGAGTTGAATTCAGACATCACAAAGCAGTTTCTCAGAAAGATTCTTTCTACTATTTAGCTGAGGGTATTTCCTTTGTCACCATAAGATTCAATGGGTTCCAAAATATCACATTGCAGATTTCAAGAAAACGGAGTAAGCAAACTGCTCCATGAAAAGAACAGTGTAACTCTGTGAGTTGAGTTCACACATCACAAACCAGTCTATTAGAAAGCTTCTTGGTAGTTTTTATCTGAGGATATTTCCTCTTACACCGTAAGCCTCCATGTGCTCCCAAATATCCTATTGCAGATTCCATGAAAACAGTTTTAGCAGCCTGCTCCATAGAAAGAACATTGTAACTCTGTGAGTAGAATTCACACATCACAAAACAATTTCTCAGAAAATGTCTTTCTAGTATTTATCTGAGGATATTGCCTTTGTCACCATCTGCTTGAATGTGCTCTGAAATATCCCACTACATATTCCAAGAAAACAGTATTAGCAAACTGCTCCATGAAAGCAACAGTGTAACTCTGTGAGATGAATTCACACATCACAAAGCAGTTTCTCAGAAAGTTTCTTTCTAGTCTTTAACTGAGGATATATCCATGTCACCATAAGCTTCAATGGGTTCTGAAATATCACTTTGCAACTTCCAAGAAAACAGAGTTAGCAAAGTGCACCATGAATGAACAGTGTAACTCTGTGAGATAAATTGATACATCACAAAGAAATTGCTCAGACAGGTTTTTTTCGGTTTTTGTCCAAGGATATTTCTTTTATCACCATAAGCTTCAAAGCGCTCCAAAATATAATATTGCAGATTCCGTGAAAACAGGGTCAGCAGTCTGCTCAATGAAAAGGGTGGTATAAACTATGCGATGAATTCTGTCATTGCAAAGAGCTTTCTCAGACATCTTCTTTCTAGTTTTTATCTGAGGATATTTACTTTGTCACCATAGCTTCAATGCATTCTGAAATACCCATTGCATATTCCTAGAAAACAGAGTTAGAAAACTGCTCCATGAAAAGAACAGTTTAACTCTGTGAGTTGTTTTCACACATCACAAAAAGTTTCTCAGAAAGATTTTTTCTAGTTTTTATCAGAGGATATTTCCTTTTCCACCACAGGCCTCAATGAGCTTCCAAATATACCTTAGCAAATACTAGGAAAACAGTGTTAGCAAACTGCTCCCTGAAAAGAATAGTGTAACTCTGTGAGTTGAAAACACACATCACAAAGTAGTTTCTCGGAAAGCATCCTTCTAGTTTTTATCTGAGGATATTTCCTTTGTCACCATAAGCTTCAGTGAGCTCCGAAATATCCCTTTGCAGTTTCCAAGAAAACAGAGTTAGCAATCTGCTCCATGAAGAGAAATGTTTAACACTGTGAGATGAATTCACACATCACAGAGCAGTTTGTCAGAAAACTTCTTTATATTTTTTTTCTGAGAATATTTCCTTTGTCACCCTAGGGTTCAAAGCAATCCAAAATATTTTTTCAGTTTACACAAAAATGGTGTTAGGAAATCGCTCCATGAAAGAATAGTGTAACACTATGAGATTATTTCACCCATCACAAAGCAGTTTCTCAGAAAGCTTCTTTCTGGTTTTATCTGAGAACATTTCAGGCCTCAATGCACTCACGTACATCTCATTGCAGATTCTGTGAAAACAGTGTTAGCAAACTTCCTAATGAAAGCAATGTTGAAACCCTGTGAGACAAATTCACACACCACAAAGCAGTTTCTGAGCAGGCTTCTCTCCAGGTTTTATCTGAGGATATTTCATTTTTCACCACGGGATTCAATGATACTGAAAATATTACTTCTGAGATTCCACAAAATCAGTGCTGGTAAACTCCTCCATGAAAGAGTGGTATAACACTGGGAGATGAATTCAACATCACAAAGCAGTTTCTCAGAAAGCTTCTTTCCGTTTTTTATCTGAGGATATTTCCTTTGTCCGTAGAGTCTTCATAGCAATCTAAAATATCCGTTCTCAGATTCCACAAAAATAGTGCCAGCAAAAGACTCCATGAAAAAGTAGTGTAATTCTCTGATGTGAATTCACATATCACAAAGCTGTTTCTCAGAAAGCTTCTTTCTTGTTTTTATCTGAGGACATTTCAGGCATCAATGAGCTCACGTATATCTCATTGCAGATTCTGCAAAAANAGCGNTAGCCGACTTCTCAATGTAAGCAATGGTGTAACTCTGTGAGCTGAATTGACACACCACAAGGCAGNTTCTGAGAAGGCTTCTCTCCAGTTTTATCTGAGGATATTTCATTTTTCACCATGGGATTCAATGATATCCAAGCTATGAATTCTGAGATTCCACAAACCAGTGCTAGCAAACTCCCCCATGAAAGAGTGGTGTAACTCTCTGAGATGAATTCACACATCACAAAGCAGTTTCTCAGATAGCTTCTTCCTGGTTTTTATGTGATGATATTTCCTTTGTCCCAATAGGCTTCAAAGCGATGCAAAATATCCCTTCTCAGTTTCCACAAAAACAGTGCTAGTAAACGGCTCCATGAAAGCTGTATAACACTGTTAGAAAAATCCACACATCACAAAGCAGTTTCTCAGAAAACTTCTTCCTTGTTTTTATCTGAGCACATTTCAGGCCTCAATGCGCTCTCATATATCTCATTGCAGATTCTGTGAAAACATTGTTAGCAAACTTCACAATGAAAGCAACGGTGTAACTCTGTGAGATGAATTCACACACCACAAAGCACTTTCTGAGAAGGCTTCTCTCCAGTTTTTATCTGAGGATATTTCATTTTTCACCATGGGATTCAATGCAATCCAAGATATCTCTTGTCAGATTCCAAATAAACAGTGCTAGCAAACTCCCCCGTGAAAGAGGGTCTAAATCTGTGAGATGAATTCCCACATCATAAAGAATTTTCCAGAAACTTTCTTTCTAATTTTTATCTGAGGATATTTCCTTAGTGAACATACACTTCAAAGCGATCCAAAATACCACTTCTCAGATTCGAAAAAACAGTGCTAGCAAAGGACTCCATGAAAGAGTAGAGTAACACTGTGAAATGATTTCACAAATCACAAAGCAGTTTCTTGGAAAGCCAGTTTCTGGTTTTATCTGCATATATTTCCTTCATCACCATAGGCTTCAAAGCTATCAAAATTATCCCTTCTCAGATTCCATAAAAACAGTGCTAGCGAAAGGCTCCATGAAAGAGTAGTGTAACTCTGTGAGATGAATTCACACATCACAAAGCTGTTTCTCAGAAAGCTTCTTTCTTGTTTTATCTGAGGACATTTCAGGCCTCAGTTCACTCGTATATATCTCATTGCAGATTCTGCAAAAACAGTGTTTGCTAACTTCTCAGTGAAAGCAAAGGTGTAACTCTGTGAGGTGAATTCCCACACCACAAAACAGTTTCTGAGAAGGTTTCTCTCCATGGTTTTTCTGAGGACATTTCATTTTTCACAATGAGATTCAATGATATCCAAGATATCACTTCTGAGATTCCACAAAAACAGTGCTAGCAGACTCCTCCATGAAACAGTGGTGTAACTCGGTGAGATGAATTAATAGATCACAAAGCAGTTTCTCAGAAAGCTTCTTTCTGGTTTTTATCTGAGGATATTTCCTTTGTCACCATAGGCTTCCATGATACAAAATATCCCTTCTCAGATTCCACAAAACAGTGCTAGCAAACGGTCCATGAAAAATTTGTGTAACACTGAGATGAATTCACACATGTCAAAGCAGTTTCACAGAAAGCTTCTTTCCTGTTTTTATCTGAGGACATTTCAGGTCTCATTATGCTCACGTATATCCCATTGCAGATCCTGCAAAAACAGTGTTAGCAAACCTCTCAATGAAAGCAATGGTGTAACTCTGTGAGATGAACTAACACACCAAAAATCAGTTTTTGAGAAGGCTTCTCTGCAGTTTTTATCTGAGGATACTTCATTTTTCACCCTGGGATTCAACGATATCCAAGATATCACTTCTGAGTTTCCACAAAATCAGTGCTAGCAAACTCCTCCATGAAAGAGTGGTGTAATTCTGCGAAATGAATTCACACAACTCAAACCAGTTTCTCAGAAAGCTTCATTCTGGTTTTTATCTGAGGATATTTCCTTTGTCCATAGAATCTTCATAGAATCCAAATTATCACTTCTCAGGTTCCACAAAAACGGTGCTAGCAAATGGCTCCTCAAAACACAGGTGTAACTGTAAGAGATGCATTGTCATATCACAAAGAAGATTCTCAGAAAGATATTTTCTCGTTTTTAATCCAAGAATATTTCCTTTGTCACCATAAGCTTCATTGAGCTAAGAAATATCCCACTACAGATTTGAAGAAAAGAGCATTAGCAAACTGATTACTGAAAAGAAAAGTGTGGCTCTGTGAGTTGCATTCACACATCATAATGCAGTTTATGAGAATGCTTATTTCTCTTTTTTATTTGAGGATAATTCCTTTGTCAGCTTAGGTTTCAATGCAATCCAAAATATCGCTTTTCAGATTCCCCAAAAGCAGTGGTAAGAGACTACTCCATGAAATGAAAGTGTAAATCTGTGAGATAAATTCAGATATCAGAAAACAGTTTCTCAGAAAGCTTCTTTCTGGTTTTTATCTGAGGATATGTCCTTTTTTACCATAGCCCTCAATGCGCTCCCAACTATCACTTTGCAGATTCTACAAAAAAAGTGTTAGCAAACTGCTTCATGGAGAGAAAGGTGTAACTCTGTGAGATGAATTCACACATCACAAAGCAGTTTCTCAGAAAGCTTCTTTCTAGTGATCTTCCGAGGATATTTCGTTTTTCACCATAGGCTTCAATGTGCCATCAAATATCAGTTTGCAGAATCCATGGAAACAGTGTTAGCAAACTGCTTCATGAAGAGAATGGTGTAACTCTGTGAGATGAATTCACACATCACAAAGAAGTTTCTCAAAAGGCTTCTTTCTCATTTTTACTTGAGGATATTTCCTTTGTCAGTGTAGGCTTCAATGTGATCCAAAATATCCCGTCTCAGATTCCCCAACAACAGTGGTAACAGACTGCTCCATGAAATGAAATTTTAACTCTGGAATCCAAAGAAAGATTTAACTCTGTGAGATAAATGCACATATCAAAAAGCAGGTTCTCAGAAAGCTTCTTTCCAGTTTTAATCTGGACATATTTCCTTTTCATCATAGGCCACAGTGTGCTCCCAAATATCCCTTTGTGGATTCTACAAAAAGTGTTTCCAAACTGCTGAATGAAAACAAAGGTTTAACTCTGCAAAATGAATGCATATGTCACAAAGCGGTTGCTCAGATAGCTTCCTTCTACTTTTTATCTTGGGATACCCACTTTTTCAATACTGGCGTCAATGAGCTCCCAAATGTCTGTCCACAGAATGGACAAATACAATGTTTCCAAACTGCTGAATCAACAGAATTGTTTATCTCTGTGARATGAATGCAAACATCACAAAACAGTTTCTCAGAAAGCTTCTGTCTAGTTTTWATCTGAAGATATT
>CM003008.1:29891011-29905931 GCA_000772465.1 Nasalis larvatus
GATTACAGGCTTGAGCCACCGTGCCCGGCTGTGTGAATTCATCTTACAGAGTTACACAGATCTTTTAATTGAGCAATTTGCTAACATTGCTGGTGAAAACGGAAATATTCTCAGATAAAAAGTAGAAGGAATCTTTCTGAGAAACTATTTTGTGATGTGTGAATTCATCTCACAGAGTTACACAGCTCTTTTCATTTACCAGTTTGCTAACACTCTTTTCTTGGATTCCGCAATGGGATGTTTCTGAGCACATTGAAGCTTATGGTGAGAAAGGAAATACCCTCATATAAAAACCAGAAAGAAGCATGTTGAGAAACTACTTTTTGATGTATTAATTCATCTTACAGTGTTCCGCAATTCTTTTCATGGATCAGTTTGGTACCACTGTTTTTGGGGAATCTGAGAAGGGATTTTTTTTTTATCACATTGAAGCCTATGCTGCTAAAGGGAATATTGTCAGAAAAAAAAACAAAAAGAAACTTCTTTGTGATGTATGAATTCATCTCACAGAGTTAAACTTTTGTTTTCTTGGAGGAGTTTGCTAATACTGTTATCATGGAATCTGCAAGGGGATATTTGGGAGCTCATTGATGCCTAGGAAATATCCTCAGATAAAAACTAGAAGGAAGCTTTCTGATAAAGAAGCTTTCTGTGAATTCATCTCACAGAGATACACTGTTGTTTTCATCGAGCAATTTGATAACACTATTTTTGTGTAATCTGCAGTAGGATATTAGGGAGCTCATTGAAGATTATGGTGACTAAATATCCTCAGACTAAAACCAAAAAGAAACTTTCTGAGAATCTGCTTTGTGATGTGAAAATTCATCTCACAGATTTACACATTTCTTTTCATAGAGCCTTTTGCTAACACTATTTTCGTGGAATCCACAAAGGGCTGTACATTGAGGCAAATGGTGAAAAAGGGAATATCCTCAGTGAAAAACTAGAAAGAAGTTTTCTGAGAATTTGCTTTGTTACTAATGAATTCATCTCACAGAGTTACATGCTTCCTTTCATGGAGCAGATTGATAGCACTGTTCTTGGGGAATCTGAGAAGGGATATTTTAGATCGCATTGAAGCCTGTGGTGACAGTGGAAATATCCTTAGATAAAATCTAGAAGAAATCTTTCTGAGAAACTTCTTTGTGCTGTGTGAATTCTGCTCACAGAGTTACACCATTGTTTTCATTGAGAAGTTGGCTAACATTATTTTCGTGGAATCTGGGATGCGATATTCTGGAGCTCATTGAGGAATATGGTGAATAAGGAAAGATCCTGAGATAAAAACTGGAAAGAAGCTTTCTGAGAAACAACTCTGTCATATGGGAATTCATCTCACAGACTAACACCATTTTTCTCATGGAGCAGTTATTAGCACTGTTTTTGTGGAATCTGAGAAGGGATATTTTGGACCACATTGATGTCTAAGGTGACAAAGGAAATAACCTCAGATAAAAACCAAAAATAAGTTTTCTGTGAAACTGCTTTGTGACTTGTGAATTCATCTCACAGCGTTACACTGTTCTTTTAATTGAGCATTCAGAAAACACTGGCTTCATTTAATCTGCAATAGGATAGTTGGGAGCGTATTGAAGCCTACGGTGACAAAGGAAATAACCTCAGATAAATTCCAAAAAGAAGCTTTCTGAGAAACTGCTTTGTGATGTGTGAATTCATCTCACAGATTTACACCACTCTTTTCATGGAGCAATTTGGTAGTGCTGTTTTTGGGGAATCTGAGAATGGATATTTTGAATCACATTGAAGCCTATGGTTACAAAGGAAATATCCTCAGTTAAAAACTAGAAAGAAGCTTAATGAGAAAGTTCTTTATGATGTGTGAATTCATCTCACAGAGTTACACCTTTCTTTTCCTGGAGCAGTTCCTTAATACTGTTTTCATGGAATCTGTAATCTTACATTCCGGAGCGCATTGAGGCTTATAGTGAAAAAGGAAATATCCTTAGACAAAAACTAGAAAGAAACTTTCTGAGAAACGACTTTGTCATGCATGAATTCATCTCACAAAGTTACGCTTTTCTTTCCATGAAGCAGTTTGCTAACACTGTTTTCCTGGAATCAAAAAAAGGGATATTTTGAAGTGAGGTGAGGCCTATGTTGCAAAAGGAAATATCCTCAGAAAAAAACGAGAAAGAAGCTTTCTGAGAAACTGCTTTGTGATGTGGGAATTCATCTCACAAAATTACACCTTCCTTTCATGGAGCAGTGTACCAACCCTGTTTTCATGGAATCAGCAATGGGATATTTTGGAGCACATTGAAGCTTTTGGTTTCAAAGGAAAAATCCTCACATAAAAACTAGGAAGACGCTTTCTCAGAAACCATTTCATGATGTGTTAATTCATCTCACAGAGTTACATGATTCCTTTCATGGATCAGTTTGGTAGTACTCTTTTTGGGGCATCTGAGAAGAGATATTTAGGATCACATCGGAACCTATGGTGAAAAGGAAATATCCTCAGGTAAAAAGTAGAAAGAAGCTTTTTGAGGAAGTCCTTTGTGATGTGTGAACTCATCTCACAATCTTACACTATTCTTTTCATTGAGCATTTTGATAACACTGTTTTTCAGGAATCTGCAACAGGATATTAGGGAGCGCATTGAAGCCTATGGTGACAAAGGAAATGTCCTCAATTAAAATCTAGAAAGAAGATTTCTGAGAAACTTCTTCATGACGTGTGAATTCATTTCAAGGATTTTCACCTTTCTTTTCATGGAGCAGTTTTCTAACACTGTTTTCATGGAATCTTCAAAGGGATATTTTTTTTCACACATTGAGGCCTATGGTGAAAAAGGAAATATCCTCAGAAAAAAATTGAAAGAAACTTTCTGAGAAACTGCTTTGTGATGTGTGAATTCGTGTAACAGAGTTACACTGTTGTTTTCATTGAGCAGTATGCTAACACTGTTTTCTTGGGATCCGTAAAGGGATATTTCAGAGTGCAATGAAGTTTATGATGACAAACGAATTATCATCATAGGAAAAGAAGAAAGAATCTCTCTGGAAAGCTACTTTGTGATTTCTGAATTCTTCTCAGAGTTACACGACTCTTTTCATGGATCAGTTTGATAGCACTGTTTTTGTGGAATCTGAGAAGGGATATTCTGGATCTCATCGAAGCCTATGGTGACAAAGGAAACATTCTCAGATAAAAACTAGAAAGAACTTAAAAAACTTTCTGAGAATGTTCTCTGGGATGTGGGAATTCACCTCAAGGAGGTACAGCTTTCTTATCATGGAGCAGTTTGCTAACATTGTTTTCGTGGAATCTGCAAAGGGATATTTTGGAGCACATGGAGCCTTATGGTAAAAAAGGAAGTGTCCTCAAATAAAAAATAGAGACACGCTTTCTAAGAAACTGTTTTGAGATATGTGAATTCATCTCAGAGAGTTACACCATTCTCTTCATTGAGCAGTTTGATAACACTGTTTTTTGAATCTGCAAAGGGATATATGGGAGCACACTGAGGCCTGTGGTGACAAAGGAAATATCCTCAGATAAAAACTAGAAAGAAGCTGTTTGAGAAAGTTATTTGGGATGTCTGAATTCATCTAACAGAGTTACACCTTTCTTTTCATGGAGTCACTTTCTAACACAGTTTTCGTGGAATCTTCAAAGGGATATTTGGCAGTGCATTGAGGCCTATGGTGAAAAATTAAATATCCACAGATATAAACCAGAAAAAAACTTTCTGGGAAACTGCTTTTTTGTGATGTGTGAGTTCATCTCACAGAGTTACACTGTTTTTTCATTGAGCAGTTCACTAACACTGTTTTCCTGGAGTCTGCACTGGCGTATTTTGGAGCACATTGTAGCTAATGGTGACAAAGGAAATATCCTCAGATAAAAATTAGGAAGAAGCTTTCTAAGAAAGTGCTTTGTGATTTGTGAATTCTTCTCATAGAGTTTCATGACTCTTTTCATGGAAAACTTTGATAGCCCTCTTTTTGGGGAATCTGAGAAGGGATATTTTGGATCACATTGAAGTCTATGGTGACAAAATAAATATCCTCTGATAAAAACTAGAAAGAAGCTTTCTGAGAAATCTCTTGTGATGTGTGAATTCATCTCAGAGTTAAACTTTTCTTTTCATGGAGAAGTTTACTCACAATGTTTTCATGGAATCTTCAAAGGGATATTTTGGAGCACATTGTGGCATTTGGTGACAAAGGATATATGCTCAGATTACAACTAGAAAGAAGCTTTTTGAGAAATTGCTATGTGATGTGTGAATTCACCTCACAGAGTTACACTGTTTCTTCCATTGAGCAATTTGCTATCACTGTTTTTGTGGATTCCACGAAGTGAAATTGAGACCTATAGTGTATAAGGAATTATCCTGAGACAAAAATTGGAAAGAAGTTTTCTGAGGAACTGCTTTTTGATGTGTGAATTCATCTCACAGAGACACACTGTTCTTTTGATTGAACAGTTTGCTATAACTGTTTTCTTGGAATCTACAATGGGATATTTGCCAGCACATTGAGGCTTATGGTGACAAAGGAAATATCCTCAGACAAAAACCAAAAAGAATGTTTCTGAGAAAGTGCTTTGCCATGTGTGAATTCATCTCACAGATTTACCCCTTTCTTTTCATGGAGCAGTTTTGTAGCACCGCTTTTGGTTAGTGTCAGAAGAGATATTTTGGATCGCATTGAAGCCTAGGGTGACAAAGTAATTATCCTCAGATAAAAACTAGAAAGAAGCTTTCTGAGAAACTTCTTTGTGATGTGTGAATTTATCTCACAGAGTTAGCCTATGATGAAAAAGGAAATATCCTCAGATAAAACCTAGAAAGAATAAGAATATTTCTGAGAAACTTATTTGTGATGTGTGAATTCATTTCACGGAAATGCACTGTTCTTTTCATTGAGCAGTTTGCTGACACTGTTGTCTTGGAATCTGCAATCTGATATTTCAGAACACATTAAAGCTTATGGTGACAAGGGATATATCATCATATAAAAACTATAAAGAGGATTTCTGAGAAACCACTTTCTCATGTCTTAATTCATCTCACTTAGTTACATGATTCTTCCAATGGAGCAGTTTTGCAGCACTCTTTTTGGTGTATTAGTGAATTGATAGTTTGGATCACATTGAAAACTATGTTGAGAAAGGAAATATCCTCAGATAAAAATTAGAAAGGGGACTTCTGAGAAAGTTCTGTTTCATGTGTGAATTCATCTCACAGAGATACAGCTTTCCTTTCATGGAATAGTTTGCTAACATTGTTTTCGTGGAATTTGCAAAGGGATATTTGGGAGGGCATTGAGGAGTAGAGTGAAAAAGGAAATATCCTCAGATAAAAACTGGAAACAATCTTTCTGAGAAACAATTTTATGATCTGTGAATTTACCTTACAAAGTTAGATTGTTGTTTTCAGTGAGAAATTTGATAACACTGTTTTTGTGGCAGGTGTAATAGGATATTTGGGAGTGCATTGAAGTCTATGTTGACAAAGGAAATATCATTAGGTAAAAACCAAAAAAGCTTACTGTGAAACTGCTTTTTGATGTGTGAATTCACCTCATTGAGTTACACAGTTCTTTTCATTTAGATGTTTGCTAAAACTTTTTTCATTTAATCTGCAATTGGATATTCGGGAGTGCATTGAGGAATATGGTGAAAAAGAAAATATCCTCAGAAAAAAGCTAAAAAGACGTTTTCTTAGAAACATTTTTGGATGTGTGAATTCATCTCACAGAGTTACACCATCCTTTCCATGGAAGAGTTCGGTAGCACCATTTTTGGGGAATCTGAGAAGTGATATTTTGGGTTGCATCGAAGCCTACACTGACGATGTAAATATCCTCAGATACAAAACAGAAAGAAACTTTCTGAGGAACTGCTTTGTGATGTGCGAATTCATCTCACAGGTTTTCATCTTTCTTTTCAGGGAACAGATTGCTAACACTGTTTTTGTGGAATACACAAAAGGATATTCTCGAGCACATATTGGAAAATGCTGAAAAAGGAAATATCCTCAGGTAAAAACTAGAAAGAAGATTTCTGAGAAACTTCTTAGGGATTTGTGTATTCACTTCACAGAGTTTCATGATTCTTTTCAAGGAGCAGTTTAGTAGCACTGTTCTTGGGGAATCTGAGATAGGATATTTAGGATTGCACTGAAGTCTATGGTGACAAAAAATTATCATCAGTAAAATTTAGACAGAAATTTCTTGAGAAACTTCTTTGTAATGTGTGCATTCACCTCACAGAGTTACACCATTATTTTTACTGATAAATCGTCTAACAATTTTTTCGAGGAATCTGCAATGGGATATTCTGGAACACACAGAAGAATATGGTGAAAAAGGATATACCCTCAGATAAAAACCAGAAAGGAGCTTTCTGAGAAACACTTTGGGATATATAAATTCATCTTACAGAGTTACACCATTATTTTCATGGAACAGTTTGGTAGCACTGTTTTTGGATAATCTGAAAGGGATATTTTGGATCACATTGAAGTCCAGGTTGACAAAGGAAATATCCTCAGATAAAAACTAGAAAGAAGCTTTCTGAGAACCTTCCTTATGATGTGTGATTTCATCTCACAGAGTTACACGATTCTTTCCTTGGAGCAGTTTGCTAACACTGTTTTGGTGGAATCTGCAACAGGATATTTGGGAGCGCATAGAAGCCTATGGTGATAAAGGAAATATCCTCAGACAAAAACCAAAAAGAAGTTTTCTGAGAAACTGCTTTGTGATGTGTGAATTCATCTGACAGATTTACACATTGTTTTCATGGAGCATGTTGCTAACACTGTTTTCGTGGAATCTGCAAAGGGATATTCTCGAGCTCATTGAGGCCTACAGTGATAAAGGAACTCTCCTCAAACAAAAACTATAAAGAAGATTGCTGAGAAACTGCGCTGTGATTTCTGTATTCATCTCACAGAGGTTCACAATTCTTTTCATGGAGCAGTGTGGTAACACTGTTTCTGGGGAATCTGAGAAGGGATATTTTGGATTGTATTGAAGCCTGTGGTGACAAAGGAATTATCTTCAGCTAAAAGCTATAAAGAAGATTTCTGAGAAACTTCTTTGTGATTTGTGGATTGATATCACAGAGTTACACCTTTCTTTTCAAGGAGCTGTTTGGTAGCACTGTTTTTGGGGAATCTGAGTTGGGATATTTTGGATCGCATTGAAGACTCTGGTGACAAAACAAATATTCTCCATTAAAAACTACAAAGAAGCTTTCTGAGAAACTTCTTCATGATGGGTGAATTCATCTCACAGAGTTACACCTAACTTTTCAAGGATAACCCTGTTTTTCTGGATTCTGCAAGGGATACTTGTGAGTGACTTGAGGCCTAAAAAAGAAAAGGAAATATCCTCAGATAAAGATTAGAAAGAAGGTTTCTGATAAACTGACTTGTGATGGATGAATTCATCTCACAGAGTTACACTGTTCTTTGCATTGAGCAGTTTGCTTACACTGTTTTCTTGGAACCTACAATCTGATATTTCGGAGTTCATTGAAGCCTATGTTGACAAAGGAAATATCCTCACATAAAAATTAGAAAGAGGATTTCTGAGAAACTGCTTTGTGATGTGTGAATTCATCTCACAGAGATACACTTTTCTTTTCATGGAGCAGTTTGCTAACACTGTTTTCGTGGAATCTGCAAAGGGATATTTGGGAGGCCATTGAGACCTACAGTGTAAAAGGAAATATCCTCAGATAAAACCTAGAAAGAAGCTTTTTGAGAAAATTCTTTGTGATGTGTGAATTCATTTCACAGAGTTACACTTTTCATTTCATGGAGCTATTTGCTAACACTGTTTTCGTGGAATCTGCCAAGGGGTGTTTGGGAGCATATTGAGGCCTTTGGTGAAAAACTAAATATCCTCAGATAAAAAGTAGAATGAGGCTTTCTGAGAAACTGCTTTAGATGTGTGAATTCATCTCACAGAATTACATCGCCCTTTTCATTGAGCAGTTTGCTAACACTGTTTCCTTGGAAACTGCAGAGGGATATTTCGGAGTGCGTTGAAAGTTATGGTGACAAAGAAAATACCCTCATATAAAAACTGGAAAGAAGCTTTTTGCAATATTGCTTTATGATGTGTGAATTCATCCCATAGGGCTGCACTCTAATTTTCATTGAGCAGTGTGTTAACACTGATTTCTTGGAATCTGCAATGGGATATTTCTGAGTGCATTGAAGCTTATGGTGACAAAGGAAATATCCTCAGACAAAAACTAGAAAGAAGCTTTCTGAGAAACTTCTTCATGATAAGTGAATTCATCTCACAGACACACTTGATTCTTTTCATGGATCATTTTGGTAGCACTGCTTTTGGGAAATCTGAGAGGGGATATTTTGGATCACATTGAAGCCTGTGGTGATGATGGAAATATCCTCAGATAAAAACTGGGAAGAAGTTTCCTCAGAAAGTTCTTTGTGATGTGTGAATTCATCTCAGATTTACACCTTTCTTTCATGGATCCATTTGCTAACATCATTTTCATGGACTCTGCAAATTGATATTTGGGAGCTCTTTGAAGACTATGAAGAGAAAGGAAATATCCTCAGATACAAACTAGAAAGAACCTTTTTGAGAAACTGCTTTGTGATGTGTGAATTCACCTCAGTAAGTTACACCTTTTTTTTCATGGAGCAGTTTGGCCGCACTGTTTGGGAATCTGAGATGGGATATTTTGGATCTCATTGAAGCCAATGGTGACAAAGGAAATATCATCAGAAAAAAACTGGAAAGAAACTTCTGAGAAAGTTATTTGCGATGTGGAATTCATCTCACATATTTACCCTTTCTTTCATGGAGCCATTTGCTAACACTGTTTTCGTGGAATCTTCATTTTGATATTTGGGTTCTCATTGAGGTCTATGGTGAAGAACTAAATATCCTCACATAAACATTAGAAAGAAGCTTTCTGAGAAATAGCTTTCACATGTGTGAATTCATCACACAAAGTTACACTTTTCTTTTCATAGAGCAGTTTGCTAACACGGTTTTCATGGATTCTGTGAAGGGATATTTGGGAGTGCATTGAGGCCTACAGTGAAAAAGGAAATATCCTCAGATAATAACTAGAAAGAAGATTCCTGAGAAACTGCTTTGTGATGTGTGAATTCATCTCAGAGAGTTACACTGTTCTTTTCATTGTGCAGTTTGTTAACACTGTTTTCCTGGAATCTGCAATGGGATATTTCCAAGTGCATCGAAGCTAATTGTGACATAGAAAATATCCTCAGACAAAAACTAGAAAGAAGTTTTCTGTGAAACTGTCTTGTGACTGGGTAATTCATCTCACAAAATTTCACGATTGTTTTCATGGAGCAGTTTGGTAGCACTGTTTTTGGGGAATCTGAGAGGGATATTTTGGATTACTTTGAGCCTATAGTGAAATAGGCTCAGATACTAACTAGAAAGAAGCTTTCTGAGAAACTGCTTTGTGATGTGTGAATTCATCTCATCGAGTTACACCATTCTTTTCACTGAGCTGTTTGACAACACAGTTTTCGTGGAGTCTGCAAAGGGCTATTTTGGAGTACATTAAAGCCTATGGTAACAAAGGGTATATACTCAGATAAACACCAAAAAAAAAAAAAACTTTCTGAGAAACTGATATGTGAGGTGGGATTCATCTCACAGAATTAGATCTTTATTTTCATGGAGCAGATTACTAAAAATGTTATTGTGGAAACTGCAAAGCAATATTTGAGAATGCATTGAGACCTATGGTGGAAAAGAAAATATCCTCAGATAAAAAATAGAAAGAAGCTTTCAGATAAACTGCTTTGTGACGTGTCAACTCATCTCACAGAGGTACACGATTATTTTCATTGATCAGTTTGGTGTCAGTGTTTCTGGGGAATCTGAGAAGGGATATTTGGAATTGCATTGAAGCCTACAGTGACAAAGGAAATATCCTCAGATAAAAACTAGAAAGAGACATTCTGAGAAAATTCTTTGTGACGTGTAAACTCATCTCACAGAGTTACACCATTCTTTTCATTGAGCAGTTTTTTAAAACTGTTTTTGTGGAATCTGCAAAAGGCTATTTGGGAGTGCTTTGAAGCCTATGGTGAAAAAGGAAGAGTCCTCAGGTAAAAATCAGAAAGAAGCTTGCTGAGACACTGCTTTGTGATGTGTGAATTCATCTCACAGAGTTACACCACTCCTTTAATTGAGCTGTTTTCATGGAATCTGCAATAGGATATTTGGGAGCACATTGAAGCCTGTGGTGACAAAGGAAATATCCTCAGATAAAAATCAAAGAGAAGCTTTCTGAGAAACTGCTTTGTGATGTGTGAATTCAGTTCATAGAGTTACACTGTTCTATTCAATGAAAGTTTGTTAACACTGTTTTCTTCAAATCTGCAATGGGATATTTTGTAATGCATTGAAGCCTACGGTGACAAAGTATATATCCTCAGACAGAAGCTAGGAAGAAGATTCCTGACAAATTGCTTCATGATTTGTGAATTCATCTCACAGAGTTACACTTTCTTTCACAGCACAGTTTGGTAGCACTCCTTTTGGGGAATTTGAGAAGGTATATTTTGGATGGCATTGAAGCCTATGGTGACAAAGGAAATATCATCAGATAAAAACTAGAAAGAAGTTTTCTGGCAAACTTCTTCATAATCTGTGAATTCCTCTCACAGAGTTACACCTTTCTATTCGTGGAGCAGTTTGCGAAAACTGTTTTCGTGGAATCTGCAAAGGCATATTTGGGAGGGCATTGAGGCCTATGGTGAAAAACTAAATATCTTCAGATAAAAATTAGAAAGAAGTTTTCTGAAAACTACTTTGTGATGTGCGAATTCGTCTCACAGAGTTACACTGCTCTTTTATTGAACAGTTTGCTTACACTCTTTCTGTTGAATCTGCAATGAAATATTTTGGAGTGCATTGAAGCTTATGGTGACAAAGGAGATATCCTGAGACAAAATCTAGAAATACATTTTCTGAGAAACTGCTTTGTGATTTGTGAATTCAGCTCACAGAGTTACACAATTCTTTTCATGGAATAATTTGATAGCACTGTTTTTGGACAATCTGAGAAGGGAGATTTTGGATGGCATTGAAGCGTATGGTGACAAAGGAAATATCCTCAGATAAAAACTACAAGGAAGCTTCCTGAGAAAGCTCTTTGTGATGTGTGGATTCATCTCACAGAGTTACAGCCTCATTTTCATGGAGCAGTTTGCTAACCCTGTTTTCGTGGAATCTGCAGTGTGATATTTGGGAGCACACTGAGGCCTGTGATGAAAAAGCAAGTTTCCTCCGATAAAAATTAGAAAGAAGCTTTCTGAGAAACTGATTTGTGATGTGTGAATTCATTTTACTGAGTTACACCATTCTTTTCATTGAGCAGTTTGCTAACACTATTTTCCTGGAATCTGCAAAGGGATATATGGGAGCCCATTGAAGCTTATGGTGAGAAAGTAATTATCCTAAGACAAAACTATAAAGATACTATCTGAGGAACTGCTTTGTGAATGGTTAATTCATGTCACAGAGTTTCACAAATGTTTTCAAGGAGCAGTTTGGTAGCACTGTTGTTGAGGAATCTGAGAGTGATATTTTGGATCGCATTGAAGCCTATACTGACAAAGGAAATATCCTCAGAAAAAAAACCAAAAGAAACTTTCTGAGAAACTCATTTGTGATGTGTGAATTCATTTCACAGAGATATACTGATCTTTTCACTGAGCAGTGTGCTGACACTGTTTTCTTGGAATTTGCAATGGGATATTTTGGAGCACATTGAAGCTTATGGTGACAAAGGAAATATCCTCAGACAAAAACTAGAAAGAATCTTTCTGAGAAACTACTTCATGATGTGTTAAATCATCTCACAGAGGTACACGATTATTTTCAAGGATCAGTTTGGTAGCAGTGTTTTTGAGGAATCTGAGAGAGAATATTTTGGGTGGCATTGAAGCCTACCATGACCAAGGAAATATCCTCAGATAAAAACTACAAAGAAGTTTGCTGAGAAACTGCTTTGTGATTTCCGAATTCATCTTACAAAGTTACATGATTGCTTTCATGCAGCACTTTGCTGTCATTGATTTTTTGGAATCTGCAATAGGATATTTGGAAGTGCATTGAAACCTATGGTGACAAAAGATATATCCTCATAGAAAAACCATAAAGAAGTTTTCTCATAAATCGCTTTGTGATATGTGAATCAAACTCTCAGAGTTACATTGTTCTTTTTCTTGAGCAGTTTGCTAACACTGTTTTCTAGGAATCTGAAATAGGATATTTCACAGCTCATTGAAGTTTAGGGTGACAAAGGAAATATCCTCAGACAAAAACTAGGAAGAAGCTTTCTGTGATATTGCTTTGTGATGTGATAATTTATCTCACAGAATTACAAGATTCTTTTCATGGATCAGTTTGCTAGCACTGCTTTTGGGGAATCAGAGAAGGGATGTATTCGATTGCATTTAAGCCTATGGTGACAAAGGAAATATCCTCAGATAAAAATTAGAAAGAAGCTTTCTGAGAACGTACTTTGAGATGTGTGAATTCATCTCACACAGTTACACCTTTCATTTCATGGATCAGTTTCCTGACACTGTTTTCATGGAATCTGCAAAGGAATGTTTGGGAGCGCATTGAGGCCTATGGTGAAAAAGAAAATTTTGTCATATAAAATCTAGAAAGAAGCTTTCTGAGATACTGTTTTGTGATGTGAGGAATTCATCTCACAGAGTTACACTGTTCATTGCATTGAGAAGTTTGCTAACACTGTTTTCTTGGAATCTGCAATCAGATATTTCGGAGCGCATTGAAGCTTATGGTGAAAAAAGAAATATCCTCATATGAAAATTAGAAAGAAGCTGTCAGAGAGACCACTTTGTTTTGTGTTAGTTCATCTCACAGAGTTACATTATTGTTTTCATGGATCAGATTCGTAGCACTGTTTTGGGGGTATACAAGAAGGGATATTTTGGATTGCATTGAAGCCTATGGTGACATAGGAAATATCCTCACATAAAAACTGGAGGGAAGCTTTCTGTGAAACCACTTTGTGTTGTTTTATTTCACCTCCCAGAGTTACACCTTTCTTTTCATGGATTAGGGTGCTAACACTGTTTTCGTGGAATCTGCAACGGGATATTTCGGAGCGCGTTGAGGCCTATAGTGAAAAAGGAAATATCCTCAGATAAAAACTAGGAAGAAAGTTTCTGAGAAAATGATTTGTGATGTGTCCATTCATTTCACAGAATTACACCATGCTTTATTGAGCAGTTTGATAGCACTGTTTTCTTGAAATGTGCAATAGGATATTTGGGAGCACCTTGAAACCTATGGTGACAAAGGAAATATCTTCATTGAAAAACCAAAAAGAAGCTTTCTGTGAAACTTGTTTGTGATGGGGGAATTTATCTGACAGAGTCACAATGTGCTTTTCATTGAGCAGTTGGTTGTCACTATTCTCTTGGAATCTGCAATGGGATATTTCAGAGCGCATTGAAGCTTATAGTGACAAAGGAATTAATATCATATAAAAACTAGAAAGAAGCTTTCTGAGAAGCCGTTTTGGATGTGTTAATTACCCTCACAGTGTTACACAGTTCCTACTATGGACCAGTTTGGTAGCACTGTTTTTGTGGAATCTGAGATGGGATATTTTGAACTGCAATGAAACCAATGATGACAAAGGAAATATCCTCAGATGAAAACTGGAAAGAAGCATTCTGAGAAAGGTATCTGTGTTGTGTGAATTCATCTCACAGAGTTACAACTTTCTTTTCATGGAGCAGTTTCCTAACACTCTTTTCATGGAATCTGCAAAGGGATATTTGGGAGCACATTGAGACCTAAAGAGAAAAAAGAAATATCCTCAGTTAAAAACTAGAAAGAAGATTTCTGAGAAAATGCTTTGTGATGTGTGAATTCTTCTCACAGAGTTACACCATTCTTTTCATTGAGCAGCTTGATAACACTGTTTTCTCAGAATGTGCAATAGGATATTCCAGAGCGCATTGAAACCTATGATGACAAAGGAAATATCCTCATAGAAAAACTAAATAGAAGCTTTCTGAGAAACTGCTTTGTGATGTGTGAATACAACTCTCAGAGTTACATTGTTCTTTTCTGTGAGCAGTTTGCTAGCACTGTTTTCTAGGAATCTGCAATGGGATATTTCAGAGCACATTGAAGCTTAGACTGATAAAGGAAATATCCTCAGACAAAAACTAGAGAGAAGCTTTCTGTGAAATTGCTTTGTGATGTGATAATTCATCTCACCGAGTTACAAGATTCTTTTCATGGATCAATTTGCTAGCACTATTTTTGGGGAATCTGAGAAGGGATATTTTGGATTGCATTAACGCCTAAGGTGACAAAGGAAATATCCTCAGATAAAAAGTAGAAACAAGCCTAGTGACAAAGTTCTCTGTGATGTGTGAATTCATCTCACAGTTACACTTTTTCTTTCATGGAGCAGTTTGCTAACTCTGTTATCATGGAATCTGAAAAGGAATATTTCAGAGTGCATTTGGGTCTATAGTGAATAAGGAAATATCCTTAGATAAAATCTAGAAAAGGCTTTCTGAGAAACTACTTTGTGATGTGTGAATTCATCTCACAGAGTTACACTGTTTTCTTCATTGAGCAGTTTGCTAACACTGTTTTCTTGGAATCTGAAATGTAATATTTCAGTGCCCATTGAAGCTTATAGTGAAAAAGGAAATAATCTCATATAAAAACTAGAAAGAAGCTTTCTGAGAAAGTGCATTGTGATGTGATATTTCATCTCCAAGAGATACACGATTCTTTTCATGGATCGGTTTGCTAGCAGTGTTTTTGGGGAATCTGAGAAGGGATATTTTGGATCACATTGAAGCCTATGGTGACAAAGGAAATATCGTCAGATGAAAACCGGAAAGAA
>CM003008.1:29906378-29922253 GCA_000772465.1 Nasalis larvatus
AAAACAAAACAACAACAACAAAAAAAAAAGTAGGAAGAAGCTTTTGGAGAAATTGCCTTTTGATGTGTGAATTCGTCTCACAGTGTTACACCATTCTTTTCATTGAGCAGTCTGCTAACACTGTTTTCTTGGAATCTTCAGTGGAATACTTTGGAGCACATTGAAGCTTAGAGTGACAAAGGAAATATCCTCAGACAAAAAGTAGATAGAAGCTTTCTGAGAAACTGCTTTGTGATTTGTGAATGCATCTCAAGGAATTACATGATTCTTTTCATGGAGCAGTTTGGTAGCACTCTTTTTGGGGAATTTAGAAGGGATATTCTTTTGATCTCATTGAAGCCTATGGTGACAAAGGAAATATCCTCCAATAAAAACTAGAAAGAAGCTTTCTGAGAAAATTCTTTGTGATGCATGAATTCATCTCACAGAGTTACACCTATCTTTTCATGCAGCAGTTTGCTAACACAGTTCTCATGAAATCTGCAAAAGAATACTTGTGAGCAAATTGAGGCCTATTGTGAAAAAATGCTTCATGATGTGTGAATTCATCTCACAGATTTACACCATTATTTTCATTGAGCAGATTGATAACACTGGTTTAATGGAATCTGCAAATAGGATTTTTGGAGCACATTGAAACCTATGGTGACAAAGGAAATATTCTCATAGAAAAATCAAAAAGAGGCTTTCTGAGAAACTGCTTTGTGACTTGTGAATACAACTCTCAGAGTTACACTGTTCATTGCTTTGAACAGTTTACTAACAGTTTTCTTGGAATCTGCAATCGGATATTTCAGAGGACATTGAAACTTATGGTGAAAAAGGAAATATCCTCAGAAAAAAACTAGAGAAAATCTTTCAGAGAACCCACTGTGTGATGTGTTAATTCATGTCACAGAGTTACAAGAGATTTTTCATGGATCAGTTTGGTAATACTATTTTTGGGGAATCTGAGAAAGGATTTTTTGGATCACTTTGAAGCCTATGGTGACAAAGGAAATATCCTCATATAAAAACTGGAAGGAAGCTTTCTGAGAAACCGCTTTGTGATGTGTTAGTTCATCTCACAGAGTTACACCTTTCTTTTCATGGAGTAGGTTGCTAACATTGTTTTCGTGGCATCTGCAGAGGGATATTTTGGAGTGAATTGAGGCCTCTAGTGAAAAAGGTAATATCCTCAGATAAAAACTAGGAAGAAGCTTTCTGAGATACTGATTTATGATGTGTGAATTCATCTCACAGTGTTACACTGTACTTTTCATTGAGCAGTTTGTCAACCCTGTTTTCTTGGAATCTGCAATGGGATATTTTGGAGTGCATTGAAGGTTATGGTGACAAAGCAAATAATCTCATATAAAAACAGAGAAGAAACTTCCTGAGAAAGTGCTTTTTGATGTGTTAATTCACCTCACAGATACATGATTCTTTTCATGGATCAGTTTGCTAACAGTGTTTTTGGGGAATTACATTGAAGCCTGTGGTGACAAAGGAAATATCCTCACATAAAAACTGGAACGAGGCTTTCTGAGAAACCACTTTGTGATGTGTTAATTCAACTCACGGAGGTACACATGGACCACTTTGCTATCACTGTTTTCATGGAATCTTCAAAGAGATATTTGGGAGCGCATGGATGCCTATAGTGAAGAAGCAAATATCCTCAGATATAAACTAGGAAGTAGCTCTCTGAGAAACTGCTTTGTGATGTGTGAATTCATCTCACAGAGTTACACCATTCTCTTCATGGAGCAGTTTGCTAACACTGTTTCTGTGGAATCTACAAGAGGATATTTGGGAGCGCATTGAAGCCTCTGGTGAAATAGGAAATAGCTTCATATAAAAACTAGAAAGAAGTTCTCTGAAAAAATGCTTTCTGGTGTGTTATTTCATCTCACAGAGTTACAGGATTCTTTTCATAGATCAATATGGTAGCAGTGTTTTTGGGGAATCTGAGAAGGGATACTTTGGATTGTATTGAAGCCTGTGGTGACAAAGGAAATATCCTCACATAAAAACTGGAAAGAAGCTTTCTGAGAAACCGCTTTGTGATGTGTTAATTCAACTCACAGAGGTACACATGGAGCACTTTGCTATCACTGTGTTCATGGAATCTGCAAAGAGATATTTGGGAGTGCATGGATGCCTAGAGTGAAGAAGCAAATATCCTCAGACATAAACTAGGAATTAGTTCTCTGAGAAACTGCTTTACAATGTGTGAATTCATCTCACAGAGTTACACTGTCCTTTGCATTGAGAAGTTAGCTTACACTGTTTACTTGAAATCTGCAATCTGATATTTCAGAGTGTATTGAAGCTTATGGTGACAACGGAAATATCCTCATATAAAAACTAGAAAGAAACTTTCTGAGAATCAGCTTTCTGATATGTTAATTCACCTCACAGAGTTACACAACTCTTCTCATGTATCAGTTTGGTAGCACTGTTTTTGGGGAATCTGAAAAGGGATATTTTGGATGGCATTGAAACCTATGGTGAAAAAGGAAATATCCTCAGATAAATTTAGAAGGAATCATTCTGAGAAAGTTCTTTGGGATGGGTCAATTCATCTCAGAGAGTTACAACTTTCTTTTCATGGAGCAGTTTGCTAACACTGTTTTCATGGATTCTGCAAAGGGATATTTGGGAGTGATTTGAGGCTGATCGTAGAAAAGGAAATATTCTCAGGCAGAAACCAAAAAGAAGCTTTCTGTGTAACTATTTTGTGATGTGTGAATTCATCTCACAGATTTACACCTTTCTTTCCATGAAACAGTTTGCGACAATGATTTTTGTGGAATCTGCAAAAGGATATTAGCTAGTGCATTCACGCCTATGGTGAAAAAGGAAATAGCCTCAGGAAAAAAAAAAAAACTAGAAAGAAGATTTCTGAGAAACTGCTTTTTGATGTGTGAATTCAACTCACAGATTTACACTGTTCTTTTCATTGAGAAGTTTGCTAACACTGTTTCCCTGAAATCTACAATCTGATATTTCAGAGCGCATTGAGCTTAGCGTGACAAAGGAAATATCCTGAAATAAAAACTAGAAATAAGTTTTCTGAGAAACTTATTTGTGATGTGTTAATTCATCTCACAGAGTTACATGATTGTTTTTATGGATCATTTTGGTAGCACTGTTTTTGGGGAATTTGAGAACAGATATTTTGGATTGCATTGAAGTCTATTGTGAAAAAGAAAATATCCTGAGGTTAAAGCTGGAAAGAAGCTTTCTGGGAAAGTGCTTTGTGATATGTGAATTCAACTCACAGAGATAAGCTATTCTTTTCTTGGAGCAGTTTGCTAACACCGTTTTCAGGTAAACTGCAATAGGATATTTGGGAGTGCATTGAAATCTATTGTGACAAAGGAAATATCCTCAGACACAAAACAAAAGAAGCTTTCCGAGAAACTGCTATGTGATGTGTGAATTCATCTCACAATTTTACATGTTGCTTTTCATGGAGCAATTTGCTTACACTATTTTGGGGGATTCTGCCAAGGGGTATTTGCAAGTGCAATAAGGCCTATAGTGAAAATGGAAATATCCTCATACAAAAACTAGAAAGAAGCTTTCTGATAAACTTCTTTATGATGTGCTAATTCACCTCACAGAGTTACACTGTACTTTTCATTGAGCAGTTTGCTAACACTGTCTTCGTGGAATCTGCAATGGGATACTTCAGAGCACATTGAAGCTTATGGTGACAAAGGAAATATTCTCATATTAAAACTAGAAAGAAGCTTTCTGAGAAACCACTTTTTGATGGGTTAATCCATCTCACAGAGTTACACGATTCTTCTCATGGATCAGTTTGGTAACACTGTTTTGGGGGAATCTGAGAAGGGATATTTTGTATCACATTAAAGCCTGTAGTGATAAACGAGATCTCCTCAGACAAAAACTACAAAGAAGATTTCTGAGAAAGTTATTTGTGATGTTTGAATTCATCTCACAGAATTACACCTTTCTTTTCATGGAGCAGTTTGCTAACACTGTTATTGTGGCATCTGCGCTGGGATATCCTGGATTGCATTGAGGCCTATGGTGAAAAAGGAAATATTCTCAGATTAAAAGTAGAAGGAAACCTTCTGAGAAAGTATTTTGGATGTGTGAATTCATCTCGTAGAGATACACTGTTGTTTCATTGAGTAGAATGATAACCCTATTTTCATGGAATCTGCAATAGAATATTTGGGAGTGAATTGAACCCTATGATGACAAAGGAAATATCTTAAGGAAAAAAAAAAAACCAAAAAGACGCATTCTGAGAAACTGCTTTGTGATATGTGCATTCATCTCACAGATTTGCACCTTTCTTTCCATGGAGCAGCTTGCAAACACTATTTTCGTGGAATCTGCAAAGGAATATTCACAAGTGCATTGAGGCAAATGGTGAAAAAGAAAATATCCTCAGACAAAAACTAGAAAGAAGCTTTCTGAGAAACAACTCTGTGATGTTTGAATTCATCTCACAGAGTTACACCATTCTTTTCATTGAGAAGTTGGATAACACTTTATTCATGGAATCGGTGATGGGATATATCGGAGCGCATTGAGGAATATGGTGAAAAAGGAAATATCCTGAGATAAAAACTAGAAAGAAGCTTTCTGAGAAACAGCTTTGTGATTTGTAATTTCATCTCACAGAGTCACATGATTCTTTTCATGGAACAGTTTGGTAGCACTGTTTTTGGGGAATTTGAGAAGGGATGCTTTGGATCGGATTGTATCCTATGGTGACAAAGGAAATATCCTCACATAAATACTAAGAAGAAGCTTTCTGAGAAACCGCTTTGAGATGTGTTAGTTCATCTCACTGTGTTACATGATACTTTTCATAGAGCAGTTTGGTAGCACTGTGTTGGGGAATCTGAAAAGGCATAATTTGGATACCATTGAAGCCTATGTGACAAAGGAAATATACTAAGATAAAAATTATAAAGAAGCTTTCTGAGAAACTTTTTTGTGATATGGGAATTCATCTCACAGTGTTACACCTTTCTCTTCATAGAGAAGTTTGCTAACTCTATATTCGTGGAATCTACAACAGGACATTTGGCAGCACCTTGACGCCTATGGTGAAAAAGGAAATATCCTCAGATAAAAACTAGAATGACGCTCTCTGAGAAACTGCTTTGTCATGTGGGAGTTCATCTCACAATGTTACACTCTTCTTTTAATTTAGGAGTCTGCTAACCCTGTTTTCTTGTAATCTGCAATGGGATATTTTGGAGCGCATTGAAGCTAATGGTGACAAAGAAATTATCCTAACCTAGAAAGAAGCTTTCTGAGAAACCACATGGTGATGTTTTAATTCATCTCACAGAGTTACATTTGTCTTTTAATGGATAAGTTTGGTAACCCTGTTTTTGGGGAAACTGAGAAGGGATATTTTGGATAGAAAGGAAGCCTATGGTTACTAAGGAAATATTTTCAGATAAAAAGTAGAAGGAAGCTTTCTGAGAAAGTTCTTTGTGATGTGTGAATTCATCTCACAGAATTACACCTTTCTTTTCATGGAGAAGTTTGCTAACACTGTTTCCGTGGAAACTGCAATGGGATATTTGGGAGCACATTGTGGCCAATAGAGGAAAAGGAAATATCCTCAGATAAAAACTAGAATGAAGCTTTCTGAGAAACTGCACTGTGATGTGTGCATTCATGTCACAGAGCTACAATATTCTTTTCATTGAGCAGTTTGATTACATTATTTTCGTGCAATCTGCAATGGGATATTTGGGAGTGCATTGAACCTATGGTGACAAAGGAAATATCCTCAGATAAAAACCTAAAAGAAGCTTTCTGAGAATTTTCCTTGTATTGTGTCAATTTATCTCACAGAGTTACATTGTTCTTTCATTGAGTGATTTCCTATCACTGTTTTCTTGGAATCTGCAATGGGAAATTTCGGAGAGCATAGAACCTTTTGGTGACAAAGGAAACATCATCAGACAAAAACTAGAAAGAAGCTTTCTGAGAAAGTGTTTCTGATTTGTGAATTCATCTCAGAGATACATGATTCTTTTCATGGTTCAGTTTGGTAGCACTCTTTTTGGGGACTCTGAGAAGGGATATTTTGGATCTCATTGAAGCCTTCGATGACAAAGGAAAGATCCTCAGATAAAAACTAGAAAGAAGCTTTCTGAGAAACCACTTTGAGATGTGTTAATTCATCTCACAGCGTTACACGATTCTTTTCATGGATCAGTCTGTTAGCACTGTTTTTCGGGAATCTGAGAAAGGATATTTTGGATTGCTTTGAAGCCTATGGTGACAAAGAAAATATCCTCACATACAACCTAGAAATAAGCTTTCTAAGAAAGTTCTTTGTGATGTGTGAATTCACCTCACAGTGTTACACCTTTCTTTTCATGGAGCCCTTTGCTAACACTGTTTTCATGGAAACTGCAAAGGGATATTTTGGAGCGCATTGAGGCCTATAGTGAAAAACAAAATAAAAGCTAGAAAGCCAGGTTAAAGCTAGAAAGAAGCTTTCTGAGAAACTGCTTTGTGATGTGTGAATTTATCTCACGGTATTATACTGTTCTTTTCATTGAGGAGTTTGCTCACACTGTTTCCTTGGAAATTGCACTGGGACATCTCGGAACACTTTGAATCTTATGGTGGTGAAGGAAATAGCCTCAGACAAAAACTAGAAAGAAACTTTCTGAGAAACTTCTTTTTGATGAGTGTATTCATCTCACAGAGTTACACCTTTCTTTTAATGACACAGTTTGCTAACATTGTTTTCATGGAATCTGCCAAGGGATATTTTGGAGCGAGTTGAAGATGGTCGTAAAAAAGGAAATACCCTCAGACAAATAACAAAAAGGAGCTTACTGAGAAATTACTGTGAGATATGTGAATTCACTTCACAGAGTTATACTGTTATTTTCACTGAGCAGTTTGCCAACACTCTTTTCTTGGAATCTGCAATACAACATTTCAGAGTACATTGAAGTTTATTGTGACAAAGGAAATATCCTCAGACACAAACTAGAAAGAAGCTTTCTGACAAACTGCTTTGCAATTTTTGAATTCATCTCATAAAGTTACACCATTCTTTTTATTAAGCAGTTTGCTAACACTGCTTTCGTGAATCTGCAATAGGATAAAATACTGGAAGGAAGCTTTCTGAGAAACTGCTTTGTGATTTGTGAATTCATCTCTCAGAGATACACGATTCCTTTCTTGGAGCAGTTTGGTAACACTGTTTTTTAGGGTATCTGAGAAGGGATATTTTGGATCAGATTGAAGCTTATGGTGACAAAGGAAAAATCTTCAGATAAAAACTAGAAAGTAGCTTTCTGAGAAAGTTATTCATGATGTCTTAATTCATCTCACAGAGTTGCAAGTTTCTTTCCATGGAGCAGTTTGCTAACAGGGTTTTAAGGGAATCTACAAAGGGATATTTGGGAGCACATTGTGGTCTGTGGTGAAAAAGGAAATATCCTCAGAAAAAAACTAGAAAGAAACTTTCTGAAAATCTGCCTTGTGATGTGTGAATTCATCTCACAGAGTTACAATGTTCTTCTCAATGAGCGGTTTGCTAACAGTGTTTTCTTGGAATCTTCAATGGGATATTATGGAGCAAACTGAAGCTCATGGTGACAATGGAAATATTGTCATTTAAAAATTAGATAAAAGCTTTCTGAGAAACTGATTTGTGATGTGTGAATTCATCTCACATAGTTACATGATTCTTTTTGTTGATCAGTTTGGTAGCACTGTTTTTGGAGAATTTGAAAAGTGGTAATTTGGATTGCATTGATGCCTATGGTGACAAAGAAAATCTCCTCATATAAAAACTAGAAAGAAGCTATCTTAAAGACCGCTTTGAGATGTGTTAATTCATCTCACAGCGTCACATGATTCTTTTCATGGATCACTCTGTTAGCACTGTTTTTGGGGAATGTGATAAAGGATATTTTGGATCACATTGAAGCCTACGGTGACAAAGGAAATATCGCCAGATTAAAACTAGAAAGAAGCTTTCTGTAAAAGGTCTTTGTGACGTGTGAATTCATCTGACAGACTTACAACTTCTATTCATGAAGCTATTAAGTAACAATGTTTTCATGGAATCTACAAAGAGGTATTTGTGAGGGCATTGGTGCCTATAGTGATAAAAGAAATATCCTCTGATTAAAAACTAGAACGAAGAGAAAATACTTTGAGATGTGTGAGAAAATACTTTGTGATGTGTGAATTCATCTCAAAGAGTTACAAAGTTTTTTTCATTGAGCAGATTGATAAAACTGTTTTTGTGGAATCTGCAACAGGATATTTTGGAGTACATTGAAACCTATGGTGACAAAGAAATATTCTCAGATAGAAAACAAAAAGAAGCTTTCTGAGCAACTGCTTTGTGATGTGTGAATTCATCTCACAGATTTACACGTTTCTTTTCATGAGGTAGTTTGCTAACCCTCTTTTCGTGGAGTCTGCATAGGGATATATGGGAGCACATTGAGGTCTATGGTGAAAAAGGAAATATCATCAGATATAAACTAGAAAGAATCTATCTGAGAAACTGCTTTGTGATATGTGAATTGATCTAACAGAGTTACACTGTTCTTTTCATTAAACAGTTTGCTAACACTGTTTTCTTGGAATCTGCAAAGGGATATTTGAGAGCACATGGCAGCTTATGGTGACAAAGGTAATATCCTCAGACAAAAACTAGAAAGAAGATTTCAGAGAAACAGCTTTGTGATTTGTGAATTCATCTCTCAGAGTTGCACAATTCTTTTCATGGAGCATTTTGGTAGCACTGTTTTTGGGGAATCTGAGAAGGTATATTTTGGATCTCCTTTATCCTATGGTGACAAAGGAAATATCCTCACATAAAAACTAAAATGAAGCTTTCTGAGAAACTGTGTTGAGATGTGTCCGTTCATTTCACAGCATTACACGATTATTTTCATACAGCAGTTTGGTAGCACTGTCTTTGGGGAATCTGAAAAGGTATAATTTGGATTGCATTGAAGCCTTTGGTGACAAAGGAAATATCCTCAGATAAAAACTAGAAAGAAGCTTTCTGAAAACTTCGTCGTGATGTGGCAATTCACCTAACAGTGTTACACCTTTCTTTTTATGGAGAAGTTTGCTAACACTGTTTTCTTGGAATGTGCAAATGTACATTTGGGAGGACATTGAGGCCTATGGTGAAAAAAGGAATTATCCTCAGTAAAAAATATAAAGAAGTTTTCTGAAAAACTACTTTGTGATGTGTGAGTTCATCTCACAATGTTACACTCTTCTTTTAATTTAGCAGTCTGCTAACACTGTTTTCTTGGAATCTACAATGGGACATTTCAGAGTGCAATGAAGCTTATGGTGACAAAGGAAATATCCTCATATAAAAGCTAGAAAGAAGCTTGCTGAGAAACCACTTTGTGATGTGTAAATTCATCTCACAGAGTTTCACTATTCTTTTCATGGATCAGTTTGGTAGCAATGCTTTTGGGGAAACTGAGGTAGGATATTTTGGATCACATTGAAGCCTATGGTGACTAAGGATATATCTTCAGATAAAAACCAGAAATAAGCTTTCTAAGAAAGTTCTTTGTAATGTATGAATTCCTCTCACTGCGCTACACCATTATTTTCATTGAGCAATTTGATTACACTTTTTTCGTGGAATCTGATAAAGGTTATTTGGAAGTGCATTGAAGCCTATGGTGACACACGAAATATCCTCAGATGAAAACCTAAAAGAAGCTCTCTGAGAATCTTCTTTGTGTTGTGTTAATTCGTCTCACAGAGTAAAACTGTTCTTCTCATTGAATAGTTTGCTAAAACTGTTTTCCTGGAATCTGCAATGGGATATTTCAGAGCTCATTGAAACTTATGGTGACAAAGGAAATATCCTCAGACAAAAACTAGATAGAATCTTTCTGAGAAATTGCTTTGTGATTTGTGAATTTATCTCAGAGTTAAATGATTCTTTTCATGGTGCGGTTTGGTAGCATTCTTTTGGAGAATCTGAGAAGGGATATTTTGGATTGCATTGAAACCTATGGTGACAAAGGAAATATCTTCATATGAGAACTAGAAAGAAGCTTTCTGAGAAACCGCTTTGAGATGTGTTAATTCATCTCACAGTGTTACACCACTCTTCTCATGGATCAGCCTGTTAGCGATGTTTTTCGGGAATCTGAGAAAGGGTATTTTGGATCGCATTAAAGCCTACGGTGACAAAGGAAATATTCTCAGATATAAACTAGAAAGAAGCTTTCTGAGAAAGTTGTTTGTGCTGTGTGAATTCATCTCATAAAGCTACACCGTTCTTTTCATACAGCAGTTTGCTAACACTGTTTTTGTGGAAAATGCAATAGGATGTTTGGGAGCACCCTGAAGCCTATGGTGACACAGGAAATATCCTCAGATGAAAACCTAAAAGAAGCTTTCTGAAAATCTTCTTTCTTTTATGTCAATTCGTCTCACAGAGTAAAACTGTTCTTCTCATTGAGTAGTTTGCTAACACTGTTTTCCTGGAATCTCCAATGGGATATTTCAGAGTGCATTGAAACTTACATTGAGAAAGGAAATATCCTCAGAGAAAAACTAGAAAGAAGCTTTCTGAGAAACTTTGTGATGTGTGTATTCATC
This sequence comes from Nasalis larvatus, assembly GCA_000772465.1. NCBI lineage: Eukaryota > Metazoa > Chordata > Mammalia > Primates > Cercopithecidae > Nasalis > Nasalis larvatus. The sequence goes on from CM003008.1 coordinate 29,916,993, forward strand.
TCACAGAGTAACACCATTCTTTTCATGGAGGAATTTGCTAACACTCTTTTCATGGAATCTGTGAAGGGATATTTGGGAGCGAGTGGAAGCCAATAGCGAAAAAAATATATATCCTCATACAAAAAAACAAGAAGAAGCATTCTGAGAAAATGCTTTATGATGTGTGATTTCATGTCACAGACTTACACCATCCTTTTCATGGTGAAGTTTGCTAACATTATTTTCGTGGAATCTGCAAAGGAATTTTTGCGAGTGCATTGAGGACCATGGTGAAAAATGATATATCCTCAGACAAAAACTAGAAAGAATCCTTCTGAGAATCTACTTTGTGATGTGTGAATTCATCTCACAGGGTTACACTGTTCTTTTCATTGAGCTGTTTGCTAACACTGTGTTCTTGCAATTTGCAATCTGATTTTTCAGAACACAGTGAACCTTACGGTGACAAAGAAAATGTCCTCAAATAAAAACTAGAAAGAATCTTTCTGAGAAACTGCATTGTGACGTGTGAATTCATCTCACAGTGTTATACTGCCCTTCTCATTGAGCAGTTTGCTAACACTACTTGGAATCTGCAACGGAATATTTTGGAGTGCTTTGAAGCCTATGGTGACAAAGGAAATATCCTCAGATAAAAACTAGAAAGAAATTTTCTGAGAAACTGCTTTGTGATGTGTGAATTCATCTCACAGAGTTACACCTTTCTCTTCATGGAGCAGTTGGCTAACACAGTTTTCATGTAATCTGCAAAGGGATATTTAGGAGTGCATTGAGGCCTGTAGTGAAAAATGAAATATCCTCGGTCAAAAAATAAAAAGAAGCTTTCTGAGAAACTGCTTTGTCATGTGTATATTCATGTCAGAGACTTACGCTGTTCTTTTCATTGATAAGTTTGCTAGCACTGTTTTCTTGGAATCTGCAATAGGATATTTCGGAGTGCATTGAAACTTAAGATGAAAAAGAGAATATCCTCATATAAAAACTAGAAAGAAACTTTCTGAGAAACCACTTTGTGATGTGTTAATTCATCTCATAGAGTTACACAACTCTTTAAAGGATCAGTTTTGTAGCATGGTTTTTGGGGAATGTGAGAAGGGATATTTTGGATAGCATTGAATCCTATGGTGACTAAGGAAATACCCTCAGATAAAAATTAAAAAGAAGCTTTCTGAGAAAGTTCTTTGTGATGGGTGAATTTATCTCACAGAGTTACACTTTTTTTTTCATGGAGGACTTTACCAACAGAGTTTTCGTGGAATCTGCAAATGGATATTTGGGAAAGCATTGAGGCCTGTAGTGAAAAATGAAATCTCCTCAGTCAAAAAATAAAAATAAGCTTTCTGAGAAACTGTTTTGTGATGTGTGAATTCATGGCAGAGAGTTACATTGTTCTTTGTATCGAGAAGTTTGCTAACAATGTTTTCTTGGAATCTGCAATGGGATATTACAGAGTGCATTGAAGCTTAAGATGACAAAGGAAATATCCTCATAAGAAAACTAGAAAGAAACTTTCTGAGAAACTGCTTTGTCATGTGTTAACTCATCTTATAGAGTTACACAACTCTTTAAAGCATCAGTTTTGTAGCACGGTTTTTGGGGAATCTGAGAAGGGATATTTTGGATGGCATTGAAGCCTATGGTGAGTAAGGAAATATCCTAAGAGAAAAACTAGATAGAACCTTTCTGAGAAAGTTATTTGTGATGGGTGAATTAATCTCATAGAGTTACACTTTTCATGGAGAACTTTGCTAACAGTTTTCGTGGAATCTGCAAATGGATATTTGGGATCACATTGAGGCCTATAGTGAAAAAGGAAATATCCTCAAATAAAAGCTAGAAAGAAGCTTTCTGAGAAACTGCTTTATGATGTGTGAATTCACCTCACAGAGTTACCCCATTCTTTTCATGGTGCACGGTTGATAACACTGTTTTAATGGAATCTGCAATATGATACTTGGAGCGATGTGAAGCCTATGGAGACAAAGGAATTATCCTCATAGAAAACCCAAAAGAAATTTTTCAGAAAAACTACTTTGTGATGTGTGAATTCAACTCAAAGTTACACTGTGCTTTTCATTGAGCAGTTTGCTAACACTGTTTTCTTGGAATCTGCAATGGGATATTTTGGAGCGCAAAGAAGTTTATTGTGAAAAAGGAAATATCCTCAGACAAAAACTAGAAACATTCTGAGAAACTGCTTTGTTACTGTGAATTCATCTCACAGAGTTACACGATTCTTTTCATGGATAAGTTTGATAGCACTGCTTTTTGGGAATCTGAGAAGGGATATTTTGGATTGCTTTGACGATTATGGTGTCAAGGAAATATTCTCAGATAAAAACTAGAAAGAAGCTTTTTGAGAAAGTTCTTTGTAATGTGTGAATTCATTTCACAGATGTTCACCATACTTTTCATGGAGGAGTTTGACAATGGTTTTCGTGGAATATACAAATGGACATTTGGGAGGGTATTGAGGCTTTTGGTAAAAAAGGAAATATCCTCAGATAAAAAGTTAAAACAGGCGTTCTGAGAAATTGTTTTGTGAGGTGTGAATTCATGTCAGGGAGTTACAGTTTTCTTTTCATTAAGAAGTTTGCTAACACTGTTATCTTGGAATCTGCAATAGGATATTTCGAGTGCATTGAAGTTTAAGATGGCAAAGGAAATATCCTCATATAAAAGCTAGAAACTTTCTGAGAAACTGCTTTGTGATACGTTAATTCATCTCATAGAGTTACACGATTCTTTTGAAGGATCAGTTTTGCAGCACAGTTTTTCGGGAATCTGAGAAGGGATAATTTGGATGGCATTGAAGCCTATGGTGACTATGGAAATATTCTCAGATAAAAACTAGAAAGAAGTTTTCTGAGCAAGTTCTTTGTGTTGTGTGAATTTATCTCACAGAGTTACACCTTTCTTTTCATGGAAAACTTTGCTAACAGAGTTTTTGTGGAATCTGCAATGGAATATTTGGGAGCACATTGAGGCCTGTAGTGAAAGAGTATATATCCTCAAATAAAAACTAGAAAGAAGCTTTCTGAAAAACTGCTTTATGATGTGTGAATTCATCTCACAGAGTTACACTGTTCTTTTCATGGTGCACTTTGAAAACACTGTTTGCATGGAATCTGCAATAGGACATTTGGGAGTGCATTGAATCCTATGGGGACAAATGAAACATCCTAATAGAAAAACCAAAAAGAAGCGCTCTGAAAAACTGCTTTGTGATGTGAGAATTCAAGTCACAGAATTACACTGCTCTTTTCATTGAGCAGTTTGCTAACACTCTTTCCTTAGAATCTGCAATGGAATTTTTCAGTGTGTGTTGAAGTTTATTGTGAAAAAGGAAATATCCTTAGACAAAAACTAGAAAGAACTGCTTTGTGATAAATAAATTCAATTCACAGAGTTACACTGTTCTTTTCATTGAGAAGGTGGCTAACATTGTTTTCTTGGAATCTGAAATGCAATATTTCAGAGCAAATTGAATCTTATTGTAAAAAAGTAAATATCCTCAGACAAAAAATACAAAGATACTTCCTGAAAAACTGCTTTGTGATTTGTAAATGCATCTCAAGGAATTACAGGATTCTTTTCATGGATCAGTTTGATAGCACTCTTTTTGAGGAATCTGAGAAGGGATATTTTGCTTCGCATTGACATCTGTAGTGAAAAAGGAAATATCCTCAGATAAAAATTAGAAAAAAGCTTTCAGAGGAAGTTCTCTGTGATGTGTGAATTCATATCACACAGTTACTCCTTTCTATTCATGGAGCAGTTTGATAACACTCTTTTCGTGGAATCTGCAAAGGGATATTTGGGAGTACATTGAGGCCTCTGGAGAAAAATTAAATATCCTCAGATAAAAACTACAAAGAAGCTTTCTGAGAAACTGCTTTGTGATGTGTGAATTCATCTCAGAGAGATACACTGTTCTTTTCCTTGAGCAGTTTGCTAACACTGTTTTCTTGGAATCTGCACCAGGATATTTTGGAGCACATGAAGCTTTTGGTGACTAAGGAAATATCCTCATATAAAAATTAGATAGAAGCTTTCTGAGAAACGGTTTTATGATGTATTAATTCATCTCATGGTGCTACATGATTCTTTTCATAGATCTGTTTGGTAGCACTGTTTTTGGGGAGTCTGAGAAGGAATATTTTGGATCACATTGAAGTCTTTGATGACTAAGAAAATATCCTCAGATAAAAACTAGAAAGAAGTTTTCTGAGAAAGTTCTTTGTGATGTGTGAATTCATCTCACAGAGTTACACCTCTCTTTTCATGGAGAAGTCTGCTAACACAGTTTTCGTGGAATCTGCAAAGGGGTATTTGCGAGTGCATTGAGGCCTATACGAAAAAGGGAATATCCTCAAAGAGAAACGAGAAAGAAGCTCTCTGAGAAACTGTTTTGTGATGTATGAAATCAACTCACAGAGTTACACTGTTCTTTCCATTGAACAGCTTGCTAACCCTGTTTTCTTGTATCTGCAATGGTTTATTTTGGAGCGCATTGAAGCCTCTTGTTAAAAATTAGATATCCTCAGATAAAAACTAGAAAGAAACTTTCTGAAAAACTCCTTTGTGATTTGGGAGTTCATCTCACAGAGTTACACGATGCTTTCAATGGATCAATTTGATAGCACTGTTTTTGGAAAATCTGAGAATGGATATTTTGGATTGCATTGAAACCTACAGTTACAAAGGAAATATCCTCAGATAAAACTAGAAAGAAGCTTTCTGAGAAAGTTCTTTGTGATGTGTGAATTCATCTCACAGTTTTACACCTTTCTTTTCATGAAGCAGTTTGCTAACTCTGTTTGCTTGGAATCTGCAAATGGATATTTGGGAGTGCATTGAAGCTTGTGGTGGAAAAGGAAATATCCTCATATAAAAACTAGAAATAAAGTTTGTGAAACTACTTTGTGATGTGTTAATTCATCTCACAGGGTTGCAGGACTGCTTTCCTGAATCAGTTTGGTAGCAGTGTTTTTAGGGAATCTGAGAAGGGATATTTTGGATCGCATTGAAGCCTGTGGTGACAAAGGAAATATTCTCATACAAAAACTGGTAGGAAACTTTCTGAGAAACCGTTCTGTGATGTGTGAATTCATCGCACAGAGTTACATCATTCTTTTCATGGAACAGTTTGCTAACACTGTTTTCTTGGAATCTGCAATGGGATATTTTGGAGTGCATTGAAGCTTAGGGTGGCAAAGGATATATCCTCAGACAAAAAGTAGAAAGAATCTTTCTGAGAA
>CM003008.1:29922333-29970821 GCA_000772465.1 Nasalis larvatus
CTGTTTTTGCGGAATCTGAGAAGGGATATTTTGGATCACATTGAAACCAATGGTGGTAAAGGAAATATCCTCAGATGAAACCAAGAAAGAAGATTTCTGAGAAACTGCTTTGTTATTTGTGAACTTGTCTCACAGAGTTACAAAATTCTTTTCATGTAGCACTTTATTATCACTGTTTTTGTGGAATCTGCAAGGGGATATTTGGGAGCCCACTGAGGCCTACAGTGAAAAACGAAATATCGTCAGATTAAAAACTAGGAAGAAGCTTTCAAAGAAACTGCTTTGTGATGTGTGAATGCATCTCACAGAGTTACACGGTTCTTGAACGGTTTCCTAAAACACTTTTCTTGGAATCTGTTGTGGGATATTTAGGAGTGCTTTGAAGCCTAGGGTGACAAAGGAAATATCCTCAGATAAAAACCTAAAAAAATCTTTCTGAGAAATGGCTTTGTGATTTGTAAATTCATCTCAGAGAACTACACAATTCTTTTTATGGAGCATTTTGCTAGCACTGTTTTCGGGGAATCTGAGAATACATATTTTGGATCACATTGAAGCCTGTGGTGACAAAGGAAATAGTCTCAGATTAACACTACAAGGAAACTTTCTGAGCAAGTATTTTCTGGTGTGCAAATTCATCTCACAGACTTACTCTTTTATATTCATGGAGCAGTTTGTTAACACTGTTTTCGTGGAATATGCAAAGGGATATTTGAGAGTGAATTGAGGCCTATGGTGACAAAGGAATTATCCTCAGATAAAAACTAGAAAGAAGCTTTCTGAGGAACCAATTTTTGATATGTTAATTCATCTCCCAGAGTTACACAATTCTTTTCAGGGATCAGTTTGTTAGCACTGTTTTTGGGGATTCCAAAAAGGGATAATTTGGATCGCATTGAAGCCTCTGGTGACAAAGGAAATATCCTCAGATAAAACCCAGAAAGAAGCTTTCTGAGAAAGGTATTTGTGATGTTGAATTTATCTCAGAGATCTACACCATTCTTTTCCTGGAGCAGTTTGATAACACTTTTTTCGTGGAATCTGCAATAGGAAATTTGGGAGAGTTTGAGGACTATGGTGACAAAGGAAATATCTTCAGATAAAAAGGAGAAAGAAGTTTTCTGAGAAACTGCCTTGTGATGTATAAATTCATCTCACAGAGTTACACTGTTCTTTTCATTGAACCTTTTGCTAACACAGTTTTCTTGGAATCTTCAATGGGATATTTCAGAGCGTGTTGAAGCTTATATTGACTAAGGAAATATCCTCAGACAAAGACTAGAAAGAAGCTTTTGGGGAAATTGTTTTGTGATATGTGAATTCATCTCACAGGGTTACTTGATTCTTTTCATGGATCAGTTTTGTAACACTGTTTTTGGGGCATCTGAGAAGGGATATTCTGGATTGCATTGAAGTCTGTGGTAACAAAGGAATTATCCTCAGATAAAAACTAGAAGGAAGTTTCTGAGAAAGTCCTTTGTGATGTGTGAATTCATATCACAGAGGTACACCTTTCTTTTCATGGAGCAATGTGCTAACAGTTTTTTTGTGGAATCTGCAAAGGGATACTTTGGATCGCATTGAAGCCTATGGTGACAAAGTAAACATCCTCAGATAAAAACTAGAAAGAAGCTTCCTGAGAAACTGCTATGTGATGTGTGAATTCATCTCACAGAGCTGCACTGCTCTTTTCATTGAGTAGTTTGATAACACTTTTTTGTGAAATATGCAATAGGATATTGGGGAGTGCATTGAAGCCTATGGTGACAGAAGAATTGTTACAGATAAAAACCAAAAAGAAGATTTCTGAGAAACTGCTTTGTGTTGTGCCAATTCATCTCACAGAGTTTCATGCAGCAGTTTCCTAACACTGTTTTCGTGGAATCTGAAAAGAGATACTTGCTAGTATCTCTTTTAGGCCTATTGTGAGAAGGGAAATATCCTCAGATAAAAACTAGAAACAAGCTTTCTGAGAAACTGCTTTTTGATGTGTAAATTCAAATCACAGAGTTCCAATGTTTCTATCATTGAGCAGTTCACTAACAGTATTTTTGTGGAATGTGCAATGTGATATTTCAGAGCGCAATGAAACTTATGCTCACAGAGGAAATATCCTCATATAAAAACTAGAAAGAAGCTTTCTGAGAAACTGCTTTGAGATGTTTTAAATCACCTCAAAGCATTACATGATTCTTTTCATAGACTAGTCTATTATCACAGTTTTTGGGTAATCTGAGAAGGGACATTTTGGATCGCATTGAAGCCTATGGTGACAAAGGAAATACCCACAGATAAAAACTAGAAAGAAGCTTTTTGAGAAATTGCTTTGTGATGTGTGAATTCATCTCACATAGTTATGCGATCCTTTTCTTGAAGCAGTTTGCTAACACTGTTTTCGTGGAATCTGCAGTAGGATATTTTGGAGCACATTGAAGCCTAGGCTGACAAAGGAAATATCCTCTGACAAAAATGCAAAAGAATCTTTCTGAGAAACTTCTTTGAGATGTGGGAATTCATCTCACAGATTTACACCTTGCTTTTCATGGAGCGCTTTTCTAACACCATTTGCGTGAAATCTGCAAAGGGGTATTGGTGAGGACATTGAGGCCTATGGTGAAAAGGCAATACCCTCAGAAAGAAAACTAGAAAGAAGATTTCTGACAACCTGCTTTGGGATTTGTGAATTAATTTCACACGGTTACATGATTCTTTTCATGGGGCAGTTTGGTAGCACTGTTTTAGGGGAATCTTAAAAGAGATATTTTGGATCCCATTGAAGCCTTTAGTGACAAAACTATTATCCTCATATAAGAACTGGGAAGAAGCATTCTGAGAATCTGCCTTGTGATGTGTGAATTCATCTCTCAGAATTACATGATTCTTTTCATGGATCAGTTTGGTACCACTGTTTTTGGGGAATCTGAGAGGGGATATTTTGGATCATGTTGAAGTTTATGGTCACAAAGGAAGTATCCACAGATATAAACTGGATATAAGTTTCCTGAGAAACTGCTTTGTGATGTGTGAATTCATCTCACAGAGTTACATGATTCTTTTCTTGCAGCAGTTTGCTAACACTTTTTTCACGGAGTCTCAAATAGGATATTTGGGAGCACATTGAAGCCTATGGTGGAAAAAGAAATATCCTCAGACAAAAACCAAAAAGAAGCTTTTTGAAAAACTGCATTGCAATGTGTGAATTCATCTCACAGATTTTCAACTTTCTTTTCATGGAGCCATTTGCTAACGCTATTTTCATGGACTCTACAAAAGGGATATTCATGAGCCCACTGAGGCCTTTGATGAAACAGAAAATATTCTCAGACAAAAACTAGAGAGAAGCTTTCTGAGAAAACGCTTTGTGATGTGTTAATTCATCTCACATATTTTCAACTTTCTTTTCATGGAGCCGTTTTGTAGGACTGTTTTTGGGGAATCAGAGAAGGGTTGTTTTTGATCGCATAGAAGCATTTGGTGACATAGGAAATATCTCCAAATTAAAGTAGAAAGGATCATTCTGAGAAAGCACGTTGTGATGTGTGAATTCATCCAACAGATTTACATCTTTCTTTTCATGGAGCAGTTTGCTAACACTGCTTTCGTGGAATCTCCAAAAGGATATTTGGGAGTGCATGGAGGATTATGGTGAAAAAGGAAATATCCTCAGATAAAACTAGAAACTTTTTGAGAAACTGCTTTGTGATGCATACATCCATCACACAGAATAACACCTTTCTTTTCATGGAGCACTTTGCTAACACTGTTTTCATGGAATCTGCAAAGGGAGTTTTGGAAATGAGTTGAGGCCTATTTTGAAAAAGGAAATATCCCCAGAAAAAAATAAAGAGAAATTTCAGAGAAACTGCTTTGTGAGGTGTGAATTCATCTCACAGAGTTACACTGTTCTTTTCTTTGAGCAGTTTGCTAAAACTGTTTTCTTAGAATCTGCAATAGGATATTTCAGAGTGCATAGAAGCTTATGGTGACAAAGGAAATACCCTCATATAAAAACTGGAAAGAGGATTTCTGAGAAACCATTTTGTGATGATTTGATTTATTTCACAGAGTTACACAATTCTTCTCATGGATCAGATTGGTAGCACTGTTTTTGGGGAATCTGAGAGGGGATATTTTGGATCACGTTGAAGTTTATGATCACAAAGGAAGTATCCACAGATAAAAACTAGATATAAGCTTCCTGAGAAACTGCTTTGTGATGTGTGAATTCATCTCACAGAGTTATACATTTCGTTTCATTTAGCAGGTTGCTAACACTGTTTCATTGGAACTTGCAAAGGAATATTTGGGAGTTCATGGAGGATTATGGTGAAAAAGGAAATGGTCTCTGATACAAACAAAGAAGAAGATTTCTGTGAATCTGCTTTGTGATGTGTGAATTCATCTCACTGAGTTACACCATTCTTTTCATTGAGCAGTTTGCTAACACTGTTTTCATGGAATCTGCAAAGGGATATTTAGGAGTGCATTGAGGCTTACAGTGACAAAGGAAATATCCTCGTATAAAAACTAGAAAGAAACTTTCTGAGAACCGCTTTGTGATGTGTGAATTCACCACACAGAGTTACACTGTTCTTTGCATTGGGTAGTTTGCTAACACTGTTTTCTGGAATCTGCAATGGGATATTTCAGAGCACATTGAACTTATGGTGACAAAGGAAATATCCTCGGACAAAAATTAGAAAGTTTTCTGAGAAACTGATTTGTGATTTGTGAATTCATCTCACAGAGTTACACGATTCTTTTCATGGAGCAGTTTGATAGCACTGCTTTTGGAGAATGAGAAGGGATATTTTGGATCACATTGAAGCCTATGGTGACAAAGGAAATATCCTCAGATAAAAACTAGAAGGAAGCTTTATGAGAAACGGCTTTGTAATGTGTGAGTTAAACTCAGAGTGTACACCGTTCTTTTCATTGAGCACTTTGTTAACACTGTTTTCATGCAATCTGCAAAAGTGTATTTGGGGGCTCATTGAGGCCTATGGTGAAAAAGGTTATATCCTCAGACAAAAACTATAAAGAAATTTTCTGAGAAAGTTCTTTGTGATGTCTGAATTCATCTCACAGAGTTACACTGTTCTTTTCATTAAGCAGTTTGCTAACCCTGTTTTTGTGGAATCTACAAAGTGATACTTCAGAGTGTATTGAAGCTTATAGTGACAAAGGAAATATCCTCAGACAAAAACTAGAAAGAAGATTTCTGAGAAGCTGCTTTGTGATGTGTGAATTCATCTCACAGATTTACAGATTTTCTTTTATGGAGCAGTTTGCTAACTCTATTTTCGTGGAATCTGAAAAGGGATATTCCTGAATGCATTGAGGAATATGGTGAAAATGGAAATATCCTCATACAAAAACTAGAAAGAAGCTTTCTGTGAAACTTTTTTGTCATGTGAGAATTCATCTACAGAGTTACAGCATTCTTTTCATGGAGCAGTTTGGTAGCATTGTTTTAGGGTGAACAGAGAAGAGACATTTTGGATTGAATTGAAGTCTAGGGTGACAAAGGAAATATTCTCAGATAAAACTAGAAAGAAGCTTTCTCAGTAACTTCTCTGTGATGTGTGTATTCATCTCACAGTGTAACACCTTTCTGTTCCTGGAGCAGATTGCTAACATTGTTTTCATGGAATCAGCAAAGGGATGTTTGGGTACACATTGAGGACTATGGTGAAAAAGGAAATATCCTCAGATAAAAACTTGAAAGAAACTTTCTGAGAAACTGCTTTGTGATGTGTGAATTCATCTTATAGATTTACACTGTTCTTTTCATTGAGCAGTGTGCTAACACTGTTTTCCTGGAGTCTACAATGGGATATTTTGGAGCACAGTGAAGCTTATGGTGACAAAGGAAATATCCTCATAAAAATACTAGAAAGATTCTTTCTGAGAAACTGCTTTGTGATTTGTGACTACATCTCACAAAGTTACATGATTCTTTCCATGGAGCAGTTTGTTAGCCCTCTTTTTGGGGAATCTGAGAAAAGGTATTTTGGATCGCATTTAAGCCTATGGTGACAAAGGAGATATTCTCAGATAAAAACTAGAAAGAAGCTTTATGAGAAAGTTCTTTGTTATGTGTGAATTGATCTCAAAGAGTTACACCTTTCTTTTCATGCAGTAGTTCGCTAACAGTTTTCATGGAATCTGCAAAGGGATATTTGGGAGTGCATTGAGGCCTGTGGTGACAAATGAAATATCCTCAGATAAAAATCAAAAAGAAGTTTTCTGTGAAAGTGCTTTGTGATGCGTGAATTCATCTCACAGAGTTACACCGTTATTTTCGTTGAGAAGTTTGCTAACACTTTGTTTGTGGAAACTACAATGGGATATTCAGGAGCACATTGAGGAATATGGTGAAAATTGAAATATAATCAGATAAAAACTAGAAAGAAGCTTTCCGAGAAACTGCTTTATGATGTTTGAATTAATCTCACAGAGTTACACGATTCTTTTCAGGGAGTAGCTTTGTAGCCCTCTTTTTGGGGAATCTGAGAAAGGATATTTTGGATCGCATTTAAGTCTATGGTGAAAAGGAGATATCCTCAGATAAAAACTAGAAAGAAGCTTTATGAGAAAGTTCTTTGTTATGTGTGAATTCACCTCAAAGAGTTACACCTTTCTTTTCACGCAGCAGTTTGCTAACACAGTTTTCGTGGAATCTGCAAAGGGATATTTGGGAGTGCATTGAGGCCTATGGTGACAAATGAATTATCCTCAGATAAAAATCATAAAGAAGCTTTCTGTGAAACTGCTTTGTGATGCCTGAATTCATCTCACATAGTTACACCGTTCTTTTCATTGAGAAGTTTGCTAACACTTTGTTCATGGAAACTAATGGGATATTCAGGAGTGCATTGAGGAATATGGTGAAAAGCGAAGTATAATCAGATAAAAACTAGAAAGAGGGTTTCCGAGAAACTGCTTTGTGATGTGTGAATTTATCTCAGAAAGTTGCACCATTCTTTTCATGGAGTAGTTCTTGGCCTGTTTTTAGGGAACCTGAAAGGGGATATTTTCATTCGTGATTAGGCATATGGTGACAAGGGAAATATGCTCAGATAAAAACTAGAAAGAAGCTTTCTGAGAATCTGCTTTGTGATTTTTGAACGAACCTCACAGAGTTACACTGTTCTTTTCATTGAGTTGTTTGTTAACATTGTTTTCTTGGAATCTGCAATGGGATATTTCAGAGTGCCTTGAGGCCTGTAGTGAAAAAGGAAATATCCTCTGATACAAATCAAAAAGAGCTTTCAGAGAAACTATTTTGTGATGTTAATTCATCTCACAGAGTTACATAATCCTTTTAATGAATCACTTCGGTATCACTGTTTTTGGAGAATCTGAGAAGGGATACTTTGGATTGCATTGAAGCCTGTGGTGACAAAGGAATTATCCTCAGACAAAACCAAAAAGAACGGTTCTCAGAAACTGCTTTGTGATGTGCGAATTCATCTCACAGATTTACACCGTCCTTTCATGGAGCACTTTGCTAACACTATTTTTGTGTAATGTGGAAAGGGATATTGTTGAGCACACTGAGGCAAATGGTGAAAAAGGATATATCCTCAGACAAAAACTANAAAGAAGCTNTCTGAGNAACTGCTTTGTGATTTGTGAATTCATCTCACAGAGTTACACGATTGTTTTCCTGGAGCAGCATGGTAGTACTGTTTTGGGGAATATGAGAAATGATATTTTGGATCACATTGAACCCTATGGCAGCAAAAGAAATATCCTCAGAAAATGTCTAGAGATAAATTTTCTGAGAAATTTCTTTCTGATGTGTGAATTCATCTCACAGTTACACAGTTCTTTTCATTAGGAAGTTTGCAAACACTTTTTTCCTGGAAACTGCGATGGGATATTCCACAGAGCATTGGGGAATATGGTGAAAAAGTACACATCCTCAGATAAAAACTAGAAAGCAGCTTTTTGAGAAACAGCTTTGTGTTGTGTGAATTCATCTCTCAGAGTTACAGCATTCTTCTCATGGAGCAGTTTGCTAACACTGTTTTCTTGGAATCTGCAAAGGAATATTTGGGTGTGAGTTGAGGCCTATGGTGAAAAAGGAAATATACTCAGATGAAAACTTGAAAGAAGCTATCTCAGTAACTGCTTTTTCATGTGTAAATTCATCTCACAGAGCTACACTGTTCTTTTCATTGAGCAGTTTGCTAACATTGTTTACTTGGAATCAGCAATGGGATATTTAGAAGCACATTGAAGCTTATGGTGATAAAGGAAATATCCTCATATAAAAACTAGAAGAAAACCCTCTGATAAACGTCTTTGTGATGTGTTAATTCATCTCACAGAGTTACACGATCCTTTTCATGGATCAGTTTGGTAACACTGTTTTGGAATCTGAGAAGGGATATTTTGAATTACATTGAAGCCTTTGGTGACTAAGGAAATATCCTCAGATAATAACTAGAAAGAAGCTTTCTGAGAAAGTTCTTTGTGATGTGTGAGTTCATCTCACTGAGTTACAGCTTTCTTTTTATGGAGCAGATTGCTAAACCTGCTTTTCTGGAATTTGCAAAGGGAAATCTGGGAGTGCCTTGAGGCCTATGGTGAAAAAAGAAACATCCTCAGATAAAAACTAGAAAGAAGATTTATGAGAAACTGCTTTGTGATGGGTGAATTCATCTCACAGAGTTACACCTTTTGTTTTATATAGCAGTTTGGCAGAACTGTTGTTGGGGAATCTGCAAAGGGATATTCCAGAGTTCATAGGGGCTGATGGTGAAAACGGAAATATCTTCAGATAAAAACTGAAGAGAAGGTTTTTGAGAAACTGTTTTGTGATGTGTGTATTCACCTCAGAGAGAGAAACCATTTTGTTGATTGAGCAGTTTGGCATCACTGTTTTTGTGGTGTCTGAGAAGGGATATTTGGGAATGTATTGAGATTGATGGTGCAAAACTAAATACGCTGTATAGATGAAAACTAGAAAGGAGATTTCTGAGAAATGTCTTTCTTGTGGGTGAATTCATCTTCCAGATATAAACCATTCTTTTCATTAAGCAGTTTGCTAACCCTGTTTTTGTGGAATCTACAAAGGGATATTCAGAGCACAGAGAAGCCTATGGTGAAAAAGGAAATTTCCTCTGATAAAAACTAGAAAGAAACTTTCTGAGAGACTGCTTTATGATGGGAGAATTCATCTCAGAGACTTAAAACTCTCCTTTCATTGAGCAGTTTGGTAACACTGCTTTTGTGGAATTTTCAATTTACTATTTGGGAGGACATAGAGGCTAAGGTAAAAAAAGAAAATTCTCGAGGTAAAAAATGGAGAGAAGTTTTCAGAGAAAATTCTTTGTGATTTGTGCATTTATCTCATAGAGCTAAACGTTTCTGTGGAGGGAGCACATTGGCATCACTGTTTTTGTGGTGTCTGAGAAGGGATATTTGGGAGCACATTGAAGCCCATGGTTTAAAAGGAAATATCTGTATATAAAAACTAGAAAGAAGCTTTCTGAGAAACTGCTTTGTGATGTGTGAGTTCATCTCAAAAAACTACACTGTTCTTTTCATTAAGCAGTTTGCCAACACTGTTTTCTTGGAATTTGCAATGGGATATTTTGGAGCGCATTGAAGCTTATGGTACAAAGGAAATATCCTCAGACAAAAACGAGAAGGAAGCTTTCTGAGAAACTGCTTTGTGTTTTTTTAATTCATCTCACAGGGTTACATGATTCTTTTCATGGAGTAGTTTGGTAGCACCGTTGTTGGGGAATCTGAGAATGGATATTTTGTATCACATTGAAGCCTATGGTGACAAAGGAAATATCCTCAGATAAAAATTAGAAGAAATCTTTCTCAGAAAGTTCTCTGTGATGTGTGAGTTCATCTCACAGAGGCATATCTTTCTTTTCATTGAGCAGTTTACATACACTGTTTTCATGGTATCTGCAAAAGGGGTATTTTTGAGTACTTTGAGGCCTATGGTGAAAAAGGAAATATCCTCATATACAAACTAGAAAGAAGCTTTCTGAGATACTGCTTTGTGATGTGTTAATTCATCTCACAGAGTTACACCTTTCTTTTCATGGAGCAGTTTGTGTACACTGTTTTTGTGGAATCCGCACAGGGATATTTGGGAGTGCATTGAGGCTTATAGTGAAAAAGAGAATATCCTCATATTAACACTAGAAAGAAACTTTCTGAGAATCTGTTTTGTGATGTGTGAATTCATCTCACAGCTTTACACTGTTTTTTTCATTGAGCAGCTTGCTAACACTGTTTTCTTGGAATCTACAATGGGATACTTTGGAGCAATTTGAAGCTTAGGGTGACAATGGAAATATCCTCAGACAGAAACTAGAAAGAAGCATTCTGAGAAACAGCTTTATATTTGTGAATTCAACCCACCGAGTTACATGACTCTTTTCATGGAGCAGTTTGGTAGCACTGTTTTTGGGGAATGTGAGAAGGGATATTTTGGATCACATTGAAGCCTATGGTGATAAAGGAAATATCCTGAAGTAAAAACTAGAAGTAAGCTGTCTGAGAAAGCTCTTTGTGATGTGTGAATTATTCTCACAGAGTTACACCTTTCTTTCAGTGGAAGAGTGTGTGAACACTGTTTTCGTGGAATTTGCAAAGGGACATTTGGGAGCACACTGATGCTTGTGGTAATAAAGAAAATATCCTCAGATAAAATTTAGAAAGAATATTTTTGAGAAACTGTTTTGTGTTGTGTGAATTAATCTCACAGAGTTACACTGTTCTTTACATTGAGCAGTTTTCTTACACTGTTTTCTTTAAATCTGCAATCTGATATTTAGGAGCACATTGAAGCTTATGTAGACAACAGAAATATCCTCGTATAAAAACTAGAAAGATTACTTCTGAGAATCAGCATTTTGATGTGTTAATTCACCTCACAGAGTTAGATGATTCATTTTGTGGATCAGTTTGTTAGCACTGTTTTTGGGGAATCTGAGAAGGGATATTTTGGATCACATTGAAGTCTATGGAGACAAAGAAAATATCATCAGATAAAAACTGAAAAGAAGCTTTCTGAAAAAGTTATTTGTGATGTGTTTTTCCAACTCAAACTGTTACACCTTTCTTTTCATGGAGCAGTTTCCAAACACTCTTTTCGTAGAATGTGCAAAGGTGTATTTTGGAGTGCGTTGAGGCCTATAGTGAAAAGAGAAATGTCCACAGATAAAAACTAGAAAGAAGCTTTCTGAGAAACTGCTTTGTGATGTATGAATTCATCTCACAGCATTACATTGTTCTTTTCCTTGAGCAGTTTGCTAATACTGTTTTCTTGGAATCTGCAATCTGATATTTCAGAGCATATAGAAGGTTAGGGTGACAAAGGAAATATCCTCAAAAAAAACTAGAAAGAAGGTTCCTGAGAAACTGCTTTGTGTGTTGACATTGCTACATGATTCTTTTCATGGATCGGTTAGGTAGCACCATTTTGGGGGAATCTGAGAACAGATACTTTGAATTGCATTGAAGCCTATGGTGAAAAGGGAAATATCCTCAGATAAAAACAGGAACGAAGCTTTCTGAGAAACTGCTTTGTGATATCAGAATTCATGTCACAGAGCTACACTATTCTTTTCACCGAGAAGTTTCATAACACTTTTTTTCATGGAAAATGCAATAGGATATTTGGAGCACATTGAAGCCTGTGGTGACAAAGGAAACATCCTCAGATAAAAACCAAAAAGAAACTTTTTCAGAAATTGCTTAGTGTTAGGTCAATTCATCTCAGAGTTACACTCTTCTTTTCATTGGGCAGTTTGTTAACACTGTTTTCTTGGATTCTCCAATGGGATATTTCAGAGTACCTTGAAGCTTATGATGACAAAGGAAATATCTGCAGACAAAAAATAGAAAGAAGCTTTCTGAGAAAGTGCTTCTTGATTTGTGAATTCAACTCACAGAGTTACATGATTCCCTTCAGAGAGCACTTGGGGAGCACTGTTTTGGGGAACTCTGAGAAGGGATATTTTGGATCGCTTTGAAGCCAATGGTGACGAAGATTATATCCTTATATAAAAAATTCAAAGATGCTTTCTGAGAAACCGCTTTGAGATATGTTAATTCATCTCACAGCATTACATGTTACTTTTCAAGCATTAGTCTGTTAGCACTCTTTTTGGGGAATCTGAGAAAGGATATTTTGGAACACCTTGAAGCCTATGGTGACAAAGGAAATATCCTTAGAAAAGAACTAGAAAGCAGCTTTCTGAGAAAGTTCTTTGTGATGGGTGAATTCATCTCACAGAGATACACCTTTCTTTACATGGAAAAGTTTCCTAACACTGTTTTCATGGAATCTGCAAAAGGATATTTGGGAGCCCATTGAGGACTACAGTGAAAATAGAAATATCCTCAGCTAAAAACTAGAAAGAGGCTTTCTGAAAACTGCTTTGTGATGTGTGAATTCATCTCATAGAGTCACTCCATTCTTTTCATTGAGCAGTTTGATAACACTGTTTTCGTGGAATCTGCAATAGGATATTTGGGAATGCATTGAAGTCTATGGTGACAAACGAAACATCTCAGATAAACCAAAAATAAGATTTCTGAGAAGTTGCTTTGTGTTGTATCAATTCATTTCTCAGAGTTACAGTGTTCTTTTCATTGAGCAGTTTGCTAACACTGTTTTCTTGCAATCTGCAATGGGATACTTCGGAGCGCATTGAAGCTTATGGTGAGAAAGGAAACATCCTCAGACAAAAACTGGAATGAAGCTTTCTGAGAAACTCCTTTGTGATTTTTGAATTCATCTCACAGAGTTGCACGATTCTGTTCATGGATTGGTTTGGTAACACTGTTTTGGGGGAATCTGAGAAGGGATATTTTGGATTGCATTGAAGCCCATGGTGTCAAAGGAAATATTGTCAGATAAAAACTAGAAAGAAGCTTTCTGAGAAACCACTTTGAAACGTGTTAATTAATCTCACAGCATTACACGATTCTTTTCCTGGATCAGTCTGTTAGTACTGTTTTTGGGGAATCTGAGAAAGGATATTGTGAATCGCATTGAAGCCAATGGTGACAAAGGAAATATCCTCAGATTAAGAACTAGAAAGAAGCTTTCTGAGGAAGTTCTTTGTGATGTATGAATTCATCTCACAAAGTAACACCTTTCATTTCATGTAGCAGTTTGCTAACACTGTTTCCATGGAATCTGCAAAGGGATATTTGGGAGCTCATTGAGGTCTACAGTGAAATAAGAAATATCCTCATATAAAAACTAGAAAGAAGATTTCTGAGAAACTGCTTAGTGATGGGTGAATTCATCTCACAGAGTTACACTGTTCTTTTCAAGGAGCAGTTTACTAACACTGTTTTCTTGGAATCTGCAATGGGATATTTCGGAGTGCATTGAAGCTTTTGGTGACAAAGTGAATATCATCAGACAAAATCTAGAAAGAAGCTTTCTGAGAAACTGTTTTGTGATTTGTGAATTCACCTCACAGAGTAACACTCTTCTTTTCATTTAGCAGTGTGACAACACTGTTCTCTTAGAATCAGCAATGGGATATTTTGGAGTACATTGAATCTCATTGAGACAAAGGAAATATATTAAGATAATAACCAAAAAGAAGCTTTCTGAGAAACTACTTTGTGATGTGTGAATTAATTTCACAGAATAACATTGTTCTTTTCATTGAGCAGTTTGCTAACACTGTTTTCTTGGAATCGGCAATGGGATATTGAGGAGTGCATTGAAGCTTATGGTAAAAAAGGAAATATCCTCAGGCAAAAACTAGAAAGATGCTTTGTGAGAAAACGCTTTGTGATGTGTTAATTCATCTCACAGAGTTACACAATTCTTTTCATGCATCAGTTTGGTAGCGCTGTTCTTGGGGAATCTGAGAAGGGATATTTGGGATCACATTGAGGGCTACAGTGACAAAGGAAATATCTTCAGATAAATACTAGAAAGACGCTTTCTAAGAAATTTCTTTGTGATATGTGAATTCATCTTACAGAATTTCACTGATCTTTTCATTCAGCAGGTTGATAACACTGTTTTCTTGGAATCTGCAACAAGATATTTGGGAGCACATTGAAGCCAATGGTAACACAGGAAATATCCTGAGATATGAAACCAAAAAGAAACTTTCTGAGAGACTGCTTTGTGTTGTGTGAATAAATCTCACTGAATTACACTGAACTTTTCATTGAGAAGTTTGCTAACACTGTTTCTTGAAATCTGCATTGGGATATTTTGGAGCACATTGAAGATTGTAGTGACAAAGGAAATATCCTCAGATAAAACTAGAAGGAAGCTTCCTGAGATACTGCTATGTGATTTGCGAATTTACCTCACAGAGTTACACCTTTCGTTTAAGGAGCAGTTTGTTAGAATTGTTTTTGAGGAATCTTTGAAGGTATATTTTGGATGGCATTGAAGCCTATGGTGACAAAGGAATTACCCTCAGGTAAAAACTAGAAAGAAGCTGTCTGAGCAACTTCTTGGTGTTGTGTGAATTCCTCTCAAAGATTACACTTTTCCTTTCACGGAGCAGTTTGCTAAAACTGTTTTCGTGGAATCTGCAAAGGAATATATGGAAGTGTATTGAGGCCTATGATGAAAAAGAAATATCCTCAGATAAAAACTAGAAAGATGCTTTCTAAGAAAGTTCTTTGTGATGTGTGAATTCATCTCACAGAGTTACAGCTTTTTTTTTTCATGGAGCAGTTTGCTAACACTGTTTTCGTTTACCTGCAAAGGGATATTTGGAGCACATTGAAGCCTACGGTGAAAAAGGAAGTATCCTCAGATAAAAACTAGAAAAAAGCTTTCTGAGAAACTGGTTTGTGATGTGTGAATTCATCTCACAGAGTTACACTGTTCTTTTCATTGAGCAGTTTGTGAACACTGTTTTCTTGGAATTTGCAATGGGATTTTTGGAGCACATTGAAGTTTATGGTGACATAGGAAATATCCTCTTAGAGTAAGTAGAAAGGAGTTTTCTGAGACACCGCATTGTGATGTGATAATTCATCTCACAGAGTTACACAATTCTTTTCATGGATCAGTTTGGTAACACTGTTTTTGGGTAAGCTGAGAAGGGATGTTTTGTATCCCATTGAAACTTATGGTGAAAAAGGAAATATCCTCAGATAAAAATTAGGAAGAAGCTTTCAGAGAAAGTTCTTTGTGATGTGTGAATTCATCTCACAGAGTTACAGATTTCTTTTCATGGAGCAATTGGCTAACACTTGTTTGGTGCAATATGCAAAGAGATATTTTAGAGTGCATTGAAGCCTATGGTGAAAAAGGAAATATCGTAAGATAAAAACCAAAAAGAAACTTTCTGAGAGGCTACTTTATGTTGTGTGAATAGATCTCACTGAATTACACTGTCCTTTTATTGAGCAGTTTGCTAAAACTGTTTTCTTGGAATCTGCAATGGGGTATTTCGGAGCACATTGAAGCTTGTGGTGACAAAAGAAATGTCCTCAGATTAAAACTAGAAAGAATCTTCCTGAGAAACTGCTTTGTGATTTGTGAATTCT
Source organism: Nasalis larvatus (assembly GCA_000772465.1). Lineage (NCBI taxonomy): Eukaryota > Metazoa > Chordata > Mammalia > Primates > Cercopithecidae > Nasalis > Nasalis larvatus. The sequence goes on from CM003008.1 coordinate 29,937,862, forward strand.
TCTCACATAGTTCCACCTTTCTTTACATGGAGCAGTTTGTTAGAACTGTTTTTGGGGAATATGAGAAGCGAAATTTTGGATGGCATTGAAGCCTATGGTGACACAGGAAATACACTCAGACAAAACTAAAAAGAAGCTTTCTGAGAAACTTTTTTTGTGGTGTGTGATTTCATTTCACAGTGTTGCACCTTTCCTTTCATGGAGCAGCTTCCTAAAACTGTTTTCGTGAAATCTGCAAAGGGATATACTGGAGCGAATTGAGGCCTATGGTGAAAAAAGAAATATCCTAAGATAAAAACTAGAAAGAAATTTTCTGAGAAAGTTCTCTGTGATGTGTGAATTCATCTCCCAGAGTTACAGCTTTTTTTTCATGGAGCAGTTTGCTAACACTGTTTTCGTTCATCCTGCAAAGGGATATTTTGAAGCACATTGAGGCCTATGGGGAAAAAGGAACAGTTTGGTAGCACTGGTTTTGGGGAATCTGAGAATGGATGTTTTGGGTTACATTGAAGCCTATGGTGACAAAGGAAATATCCTCAGATAAAAAAAAAAGAGAAGGTTTCTGGGAAAGTGTTTTGTGATGTGTGAATTTATCTCACTGTGTTGCACTGTGCTTTTCATTGAGCAGTTAGCTAACACAGTTTTTTTGGAATTTGAAATGGATATTTCAGAGCACGTTGAAGCTTATGGTGAAAAGAAAGAAAGAAAGAAGCTGTCTGAGAAAGTTCTTTGTAATGCGTGAATTCATCTCACAGAGATAAACCTTCCATTTCATGGAGCAGTTTGCTAACACTGCTTTCATGGAATCTGTAAAGGGATATTTGGGAGACCTTAGAGGTCTATGGTGGAAAAGGAAATATCTTCAGATAAAATATAGAAAGAAGCTTTCTGATAAATTGCTTTGCGATGTGTAAATTCAGCTCACCCAGTTACAGTGTTCTTTTCATTGAGCAGTTTTGTAACACAGTTTTCTTGGAATCTGCAATGGGATATTTCTGAGAGCATTGAAGCATACAGTGGCAAAGGAAATAGTCTCTTCTAAAAACTAGAAAGAAACTTTCTGAGAAACTGCTTTGTGATGTATTAAATCGTCTCACAGAGTTACACAACTATTTTAATGGATCAGTTTGGTAGCATTGTTTTAGCAGAATATGAAAAGGGATATTTTGGATGGCATTGAAGCCTATGGTGACAAAGGAAAATATCCTCAGATAAAAAGTAGAAGGAAGATTTCTGAGACTGATCTTTGTGATGTGAGAGTTTATATCATAGAGTTACATCTGTCTTTTCATGGAGCAGTTTGCTAACACTGTTTTCATGGAATTTTTAAAGGGATGTTTGGGAGAGCATTGAGGCCAATATTGAAAAAAGAAGTATTCTCAGATAAAAACTAGAAACAATCTTTCTGAGAACCTGTTTTGTAATGTGTGAATTCATCTCACAGAGTTACACCATTCATTACATTGAGCAGTTTGAGAACAGTGTTTTCATGGAATCTGGAAAGGGATATTTTGGAGCACATTGAGGCTAATGGTGACAAAGTAATTATTCTCAGACAAAAGCTAGAAAGAAGCCTCCTGAGAAACTGCTTTGTGATTTGTGAATCCATCTCACAGAGTTACATTATTCTTTTCATGGAGACTTTTGGTAGCACGGTTTATGGGGAATCTGAGAAGGGATGTTTTGGATGGCATTGAAGCCTATGTTGATAAAGGAAATATCCTCAGATAAAAAAACAGAAAAAGCTTTCTGAGAAACTTTTTCTGATGTGTGAATTCATCTCACAGAGTTACACCATTCTTTTCATGGAGCTGTTTGCTAACACTGTGGTCGTGGAAACTGTAAAGGGATATTAAGGATGGCTTTGAGGCTTATGGTGAAAGAGGAAATATCCTCAGAAAAAAATCTAGAAAGAAGCTTTCTGAGAAACTGCTTTGGGATGTATGAATTCATCTCACAGAGATACACGGTTCTTCTCACTGAGCAATTTTGTTGAATCTGTTTTCTTGGAATCTGCAATGGGATATTTCAGAGCGCATTGAAGCTTATGGTGACAATGGAAATATCCTCAGACAAAAGATAGAAAGAAGCTTACTGAAAAACTGCTTTGTGATTCGTGAAATCATGTCACAGAGTTACATTTTTCTTTTCATGGAGCATTTTGGTAGCACAGTTTTTGGGGAACCTGAGAAGGGATATTTTGATTGGCACTGAAGCCTATGGTGATAAAGGAAATATCCTCATATAAAAACTAGTGAAAAGCTTTCTGAGAAGTTTCATCATGAGGTGTGAATTCATCTCACAGAGTTACACCTTTCTTTTCATTTACATGTTTGCTCATACTGTCTTCATGAAACTACAAAGGGGTATTTAGGATCGCATTGATGTCTATGGTGAAAAAGGAAATAGCCTCATATAAATACTAGAAAGAAGCTTTCTGAGAAACTGCTTTGTGGTTTGTGAATTCATATCAGAGAGTTACACAATTCTTTTCATGGAGCAGTTTGGTTGCACCATTTTTGGGGAATCGAAGGAGTGATACTTTGGATCGCATTGAAGCCTATGGTGACAAAGAAAGTATCCTCAGATAAAAACTAGAAAGAAGCTGTCTGAGAAAGTTCTTTGTGATGTGTGAATTCATCTCCAAGATTTATACCTTTCTTTTCATGTAGCTGATGCTAACACTGTTTTCTTGGAATCTGCAAAGGGATATTTGGGAGTGCATTGTGGCCTATGGTGAAAAACGAAGTATCCTCAGATAAAAACTAGAAAGAAGTTTTCTGAAAAACTGCTTTGTGATGTGTGAATTCATCTCACAGAAATACCTTTTTTTTCCATTGAGCAGTTTGTTATCAATGCTATCATGGAATCTGCATATGGATATATGGGAGGGTATTGAGGCCTATGGTGAAAGAGGATATATCCTCAGATAAAAACTAGAAAGAAACTTTCTAAGAAACTGCTTTGTGATGTGTTAATTCATCTCACAGAGTTACATAATTCTTTTCATGGATCAGTTTGGTAGCAGTGTTTGTGGGGTATCTGAGAAGGGATATTTTGGATAACATTGAAGACTACAATGACAAAGGAAGTCTCCTCAGATAAAAACTAGAAAGAAGCTTTCTGAGACAGTTCTTTGTGATGTATGAATTCATCTCGCAGAGTTACGCCTTTCTTTTCATGGAGGTGCCCTTCACTAACACTCTTTTCATGGAATCTGCACAGGAATATTTGAGAGCACATTGAGACATTTAATGAAAAAAATATATATCCGTAGATGAAAACTAGAAAGAAGCTTTCTGAGAAACTGCTTTGGATGTGTGAGTTCTTCTCACATTGTCACACTGTTCTTTTCATTGAGCTGTTTTATAACACTGTTTTCCTGGAATCTGCAATAGGATATTTTGGAGCGCATTGGAGCCTATGGTGACAAAGAAAATATCATCAGACAAAAACTAGAAAGAAGCTTCCTGAGAAACAGCTTTGTGATTTGAGAGTTCATCTCACAGAGTTACACAATTCTTTTCATGGAGCAGTTTGATAGCAATGTTTTTGGGGTATCTGAGAGGGATATTTTGGATTGCATTGAAGTCTATGGTGATATAGAAAACTTCCTGAGATAAAAACTAGAAAGAAGCTTTCTGAGAAACTCCTTTGTCATGTGTAAATTCATCTCACAGAGTTACACCGTTTTTTCATGGAGCAGATTACTAACACTGTTTTCGTGCAATCTGCAAGGGGATATTTGGGAGTGCTTCAAGGTCTGTGGTCAAAAAGGAAATACCCTCAGATAAAAACTAGAAAGAACCTTTCTGAGAAAGTCTTTTGTGATGTGTGAATTCATCTGACAGAATTACACTGTTCTTTTCACTGAGCAGTTTGGTAACACTGTTTTCTTGGAATCTGCAGTGGGATATTTCACAGTGCATTGATCCCTATGGTGACAAGGAAATATTCTCATTTAAATCCTAGAAAGAAGCTTTCTGAGAAACCCATTTGTGATATGTTAATTCATCTTACAGAGTTACACGATTCTTTTCATGGATCAGTTTGGTAGCACTGTTTCTGGGGAATCTGAGAATGGATATTTTGTATCGCATTGAAGCCTATGTTTGCAAAGGGATTATCCTCAGATGATAACCAGAGAGAAGATTTCTAAGACAGTTCTCTGTGATGTGTGAATTCATCTCACAGAGTTACAGGTTTTCATTCATAGAGTAGATTGCTAACACTGTTTTTTGTGGAATCTGCAAAGGGATATTTTTGGAGTGCATTGAGGCCTATGATGAGAAAGGAAGTATTGTCAGATAAATCTGGAAAGAAGTTTTCTGAAAAACTGCTTTGTGATGTGTGAATTCATCTCACAGAATTACACAGGTCATTTCATTGAGCAGTTTGGTAACATTATTTTGTTGTGATCTGCAATGGGATATTTTGGAGAGCCTTGAAGCTTATGGTGACATAAATATCCACATAGAAAAAGTAGAATTGTGGATCATTTTAGTAACATTGTTTTGGGGAATATGAGAAGGGATATTTTGTATCGTATTGATGCATATAGTGACAAAGGAAATATCCTCCGATAAAAACTAGAAAGAAGATTTCTTAGAAACTTCTTTGTGTTGTGTGAATTCATCTCAGAGAGTTACACCTTTATTTTCATGGAGCCGTTTGCTAATACTGTTTTCATGGGAACTGCAAAGGGATATTTGGGAGCACATTGAGGCCTATGGTGAAAAACTAAATATCCTCAGATAGAAACTAGAAAGAAGTTTCTTGAGAAACTACTTCATGATGTGTGAATTCATCTCACGGAGTAACTGTTCTTTTCATTGAGCAGATTCCTAACACTGTTTTCTTGGAATCTGCAATGGGATATTCTGGAGCGCATTGAAGTTTATGGTGACAAAGGAAATACCCTCCCATAGAAACTAGAAATAGCTTTATGAGAAACCACTTTGTGACGTGTTAATTCATCTCAGAGAGTTACACCATTCTTTTCATGGTTCACTTTGATTTCACTTTTTTTTGGGAATCTGAGAAGGAATATTTGGATAGCATTGAAGCCTATGGTGACAAAGGAAATATCCCCAGATAAAAACTAGAAAGAAGCTTTCTGTGATAGTTTTTTCTATGTGTGACTTCTTCTCACAGAGTTGCACCATTCTTTTCATTCAGCAGTTTGATAACACTGTTTTCCTGGAATCTGCAACAGGATATTTGGGAGCACATTGAAGCCTATGGTGACAAAGGAAATAACCTCAGATAAAAACTAGAAAGTAGCTTTCCGAGAAACTTCTTCATGATGTATGAACTCACCTTACAGATATACACCTTTCTTTTCATGGAGCGGTGTGCTAACATTATTTTCTTGGAATCTGCAATGGGATATTTTGGAGCACATTGAAGCTTATGGTGCAAAGGAAATATCTTCAGACAAAAATCCAAATGCACCTTTCTGAGAACCTTTTTGAGAAACTGCTTTGTGATGTGTGAATTCACCTCGCAGAATTACACATTTCTTTTCATGGAGTAGTTTAATAGCATTGTTTTTGGTTAATCTGTTAAGGGATATTTTCTAATACATTGAAGCCTAGGGTGACAAAGGAAACATCCTCAGATAAAAACTAGAAAGAAACTTTCTGAGAAACTTCTTTGTGATGCGTGAATTTATTTCACAGAGGTTCATGATTCTTTTCATTGAGCAGTTTGATAACACTGCTTCAGGAAAGCAGCAACAGGATATTTAGGAGCACATTGAAGCTTCAGGTGACAAAGGAAATACCCTCATATAAAAACTAGAGAGGAGTTTTCCGAGGAAACGCTTTCTGATGTGGTAATTCATCTCACAGAGTTACACCATTTTTTTCATGGATCAGCTTGGTGGCACTTTTGAGGAATCTAAGAAGGGATATTTTGGATCGCATTGAAGCCTATGCTGACAAGGTATATATCCTCAGATAAAAACCAGAAAGAAGCTTTCTGAGAACTTTTTTTCTGATGTGTGAATTCATCTCTCTGAGTTACAACTTTCTTTTCATGGAACAGTTTTCTAACTTGTTTTCATAGGATCTACAAAGGAATAGTTGGGAGCCCATTGAGGTCTAAAGGGAAAAATGAAATATCCCCACATAAAAATGGGAAAGAAGCTTTCTGAGAAACTGCTTTGTGATGTGTGAATTCACCTAACAGAATTACACAGTACTTTTCATTGAGCAGTTTGATAACACTGTTTTCACGGAATCTGCAATTGGATATTTTGGTGCGCATTGAAGGCTATGCTGATAAAGTAAATATCCTCAGATAAAAACTAGAAAGAATCTTGCTGTGATAATGTGCATCCATCTCACATAGTTACACGATTATTTTGATGGATCAGTTTGGCAGCCTTGTTTTTGGGGAATCTGAGAAGGCATATTTGGGATTGCATTAAAGCCTGTGGTGACAAAGGAAATATCTTCAGATAAGAACTAGAAAGAAGCTTTCTGAGAAACTGCTTTGTAATGTGTGAATTCATTTCACAGAGTTACACCGCAATTTCCATTGACCAGTTTGCTAACACTGTTTTCATTTAATCTGCAATTTGATATTTCAGAGTACATGGTAGCCTATGCTGACAAAGGAAATATCCTCAGACAAAAACTAGAAAGATGCTTTCTGAGAAAGTTCTTTGTGACGTGTGAATTCATCATACAGAGTTACACTTTTTTTTCATGTAGCCGTTTCCTAACCCTGTTTTCATGGAAGCTGCAAAGGGATATTTGGGAGTGCATTGAGGCCTATGGTGAAAAACTAAACATCCTCTGATAACAACTCGAATAAAACTTTCTGAGAAACTGCTTGTGAAATGTGAATTCAGCTCACAGAGTTACACTGTTGTTTTCACTGAAGAGTTTGCTAACACTGCTTTCGTGGAATCTGCTAATGAATATATTGCAGCTCATTGAGACCTATAGTGAAAAAGGAAATGTCCTCAGATAAAAATGAAAGAAGTTTTCTAGGAAACTGCTTTGTTATGGATGAATTCACCTCACAGAATTACACTGTTCTTTTAATTGGGCAGTTTGCTAACGCTGTTTTCGTGGAATCTGCAGTGGGATATTTTGGAGTGCTTTGAAGCTTAAGATGACAAAGGTAATATCCTTTGACAAAAACTAGAGAGAAGCTTTCTGAAAAACTGCTTTGTGATTTGTGAATTTATCTCACAGAGCTACACCTTTCTTTTCATGGATTACTTTGGTTGTACTGTTTTTGGGGAATCTGAGAAGCAATATTTTGGATGTCATTGAAGCTTATGGTGACAAAGGAAATGTCCTCAGATAAAAACCAGAAAGAAGCTTTCTGAGAAAGTTCTTTGTAGTGTGTGAACACATCTCACAGAGTTACACCTTTCTTTCCATGGAGCAGTTTGCTAACACTATTTTCGTGGAATCTGCAAAGAGATATTTGGGAGTGCATTGATGCCTAAGGTGAAAAAGGAAATGTCCTCAGATAAAAACCGGAAAGAAGGTTTCTGAGAATCTGCTTTGTGTTGTGTGAATTCTTCTCACAGAGTTATAATGTTCTTTTCAATGAGTGGTTTGCTAACACTGTTTTCTTGGAATCTGAAATGGGATATTCCAGAGCATTTTGAAGCTTATGGTGACAAAAGGAAATAATATAATATAAAAACTAGAGAGAAGATTTCTGAGAAACCGCTTTGTGATGTGTTAATTCGTCTCACAGAGTTACACGACTCTTTTCAGGCATCAGTTTGCTAGCAGTGTTTTTGGGGAAACTGAGAAGGTATAATTTGGATTGCTTTGAAGCCTATGGTGACAAAGGAAATATCCTTGTATAATAACTGGAAAGAAGTTTTCTGAGAAACAGCTTTGTGATGTGTGAATTCATCTCACAGTGTTACACCTNTGTTTCCATGGAGCANTTTGCTATCACTGTTTTCTTGGAATCTGCAAAGGGGTATTTTGGAGCACATTGGAACCTATAGTGAAAAAATAAATATCTTGAGATAAAAACTAGAAAGAAACTTTCTGAGATACTGCTATGTGATGAATTTCATCATTCTTTCTTTCTTTCTTTTTTTTGAAACATAGTCTCGCTCTGACGCACAGGCTGGAGGGCAGTGTCATGATCTCCTATGGTGAAAAAGTAATTATCCTCAGATAATACTAGGAAGAAGCTTTCTGAGAAATTGCTTTGTGATGTATGAATTCATCTCACAGATTTACACTGTTCTTTTCATTGAGCAGTGTGCTAACACTGTTTTCATGGAATCTGCAAAGGGTTATTTCAGAGAGCATTGGAGCTTAAGGTGACAAAGGAAATACCCTCATATAAAAACTAAAAAGAAGCTTTCTGCAAAAACGCTTTCAGATGTGTTAATTCATCTACAGAGTTACCTGATTATTTTCATGGAGCAGTTTCATACCACTGTTTTTGGGGAATCTGAGAAGAGATATTTTGGATCATATTGAAGCCAAGGATGACAAAGGAAATATCCTCAGATAAAAACTAGAAGGAAGGTTTCTGAGAAAATTCTTTGGAATGTGTGAATTAATCTCACAGAGTTACACCATTTCTTTCAGGAGCAATTTTGTAACACTGTTTTCTTGGAATCTGCAAAGGAATATTTGGTGGCACATGGAGGCTTATAGTGAAAAAGGAAATATCCTCGGATAAAATCTAGAAAGAAACAGTCTGAGAAACTGCTTTGTGATGTGCGAATTCATCTCACAGAGTTACACTGTTCTTTTCATTCAGCATTTTGCTAACACTTTTCATGGAATCTGCAAAGGGATATTTAGGAGCCCATTGAGGCCTATAGTGAAAAAGGAAATATCCTCAGACAAATACTAGAAAGAAGCTTTCTGAGAAACTGCTTTCTGTTGTGTGATTTCATCTCACAGAGTTACACCATTCTTTTCATAGAGCTGTTATACAACACTGTTTTCGTGGGATCTGCAATAGGATACTTGGGAGTGCACTGAAGCCTATGGTGGCAAAGGAAATATTCTCAGATAAAAACCAAAAACAAGCTTTATGAGAAACTGCTTCATGATGTGTAAATTCATCTCACAGAGTTATACCGTTCTTTCCATTGAGCAGTTGGCTAACACTGCTTTCGTGGAATCTTCAAAGGGATACATGGGAACACATTGAGGCCTATGGTGAAAAAGGAAATATTCTCAGATAAATACTAGAAAGAAACTTTCTGAGAAACTGCTTTGTGATGTGTGATTTCGTCTCACAGTGTTGCACTGTTCTTTTCATTGAGCAGTTTGCTAACACTGTTTTCTTGGAATCTGCAATGGGATATTTTGGATCACGTTGAAGCTTATGCTGACATAGGAAATATCCTCAGATAAAAACTGGAAGGAGGCTTTCTGAGAAACTTCTTTGTGATGTGAATTCATCTCACAGAGTTATACCTCTCTTTTCGTGGAGCAGTTCGCTGACAATGTTTTCATGGAATCTTCAATGTTATATTCTGGAGCACATTGAGGCCTATTGCGAAAAAGAAAATATCCTCATATAAAAAGAAGAAAGAAGCTTTCTGAGAAACCGCTTTGTGATATGTTAATTCACCTCATAGAGTTACACAATTCATTTCATTGATCTGATTGGTGGCACTGTCTCTGTGGTGTCTGAGAAGGGATATTTGGGAGGGCATGGAAGCTGATAGTGGAAAAATAAATAGCCTGAGGAGAAAACTAGAAAAAAGTGTTCTGAGAAATTTCTTTGTGATGGCTGAATTCATCACGCTGAGTTACACCTTTATTTTGTTTGAGCAGTTTGGTAGCACTGTTTTTATGGAATCTGCAAAGGGACATTCTGGAGCTCCTAGAGGCCTGTGGTTAAAAAGGAAACAACTTCAGATAAAAACTGGAGAGATGCTTCTTGAGAAACGGTTTTGTGATGTGTGTATTCATCTCTTAGAGTTTGAACTTTTTGTTGATTGAGTAGTTTGGCATCACTGTTTTTGTGCTATCTGAGAGGAGATATTTGGGAGCTCATTGAAGCCTATGGTGAAAAAGGAAATATCCTCAGATTTAAACTAGAAAGAAGCTTTTGCGGAAACTGTTTTGTGATGGGAGAATTCATCTCACAGAGTTACACTTTTCTTTTCTTTTCATTGAATAATTTGGTAACACAGTTTTTGTGCAATCTGCAAAGGGATATTTGGGAGCGCATAGAGTCCAATGGTGAAAAAGGAAATATTTTCAGGAGAAAACAGGAGAGAAGCTTTCTGAAAAACTCCTTTGTGATGTGTGCATTCATCTCATAGAGATAAATGTTTCTGTAGAGGGAGCACTTTGGAATCTCCTTTTTTGTGGTGTTCAAGAAGGGATATTTGGGAGCACATTGAAGCCTATGGTGGAAAAGGAAATATCCTCAGATAAAAACTAGAAAGAAGCTTCCTGAGAAACAGCTTTGTGATGGGTTAATTTATCTCACAGAGTTAAACCTTTCTTTTCATTGCGCAGTGTGGTAGCACTGTTTTTGTGGAATCTGCAGAGGGATATTTGGGAGTGCATAGAGGCATGAGGTGAAAAAAGAAAATTCTTCAGGTAAAAACTGGAGAGAAGCTTTCTGAGAAAGTCCTTTGTGATGTGTGCATTCATCTCAAAGAGCTAAATGTTTCTGTTGAGGGAGCACTTTGGCACCACTATTTTTGTGGTGTCTGAGAAGGAATATTTGGGAGCGTGTTGAAGACTGTGGTGGAAAAGGAAATGGCCTCATATGAAAGCCAGAGAGAAGCTTTCTGAGAAACCGATGTGATGTGATAATTTATCTCACAGAGTTATATGGCTCTTTTCATATAGCAGTTTCGTAGCACTGTTCATGATGAATCAGAGAAGGGATATATTGGATCTCTTTGAAGCCTATGGTGACTAAGGAAATATCCTCAGATAAAAACTAGAAAGAAGCTTTCTAAGAAATTTCTTGTGATGTGTGAATTCGTCTCAGAGTCACACCTTTCTTTTCATGGAGCACTTTGCTAACACTGTTTTCTTAGAATCTGCAATGGGATACTTCAGAGCGCATTGCAACTTAGCGTGACAAAGGAAATATCCTCAGACAAAAACAAGACAGAAGCTTTCTTTGAAACCGCATTGTGATTTCTGAATTAATCTTACAGAGTTACACCATTCTTTTCAAGGATCAGTTTGGTAGCAGTGTTTCTGGGAAATCTGAGAAGGGATATTTTGAATCGCATTGAAACCTATGGTGACAAAGGAAATATCCACAGATAAAAACTAGAAAGAAGCATTCTGTGAAACTTCTTTTTGATGTGTGAATTCATCTCACAGAGTTACACCTTTCTTTTCATGTAACAGTTTGCTAACACTGTTTTCGTGGATTCTGCAAAGGGATATTTGGGAAGATATTGAGACCTATGCTGAAAAAGTAAACATACTCATAAAAACTAGAAAGAAACTTTCTGATAAATTGCTTTGTGGTGTGTGAATTCCTCTTACAGAGTAAAACCATTCTTTTCATTGAGCAGTCTGCCAACACTGTTTTCTTGGAAACTGCAACGGGATGTTTAGGAGCACATTGAAGCTTATGGTGACAAAGGAATATCCTCATATAAAAATTAGAAAGAGGCTTTCTGAAAAACTGCTTTGTGGTATTTGAATTCATCTCACAGAGTTACCCGATTCTTTTCATGGATCATTTTGGTTGCAGGGTTTGTGGGGAATATAGGATCGCATTGAAACCTACAGTGACAAAGGAAATATCCTCAGATGAAAACTAGAAAGAAGGTTTCTGAGAAACTGCTTTGTGGTGTGTGAATTCATCTCACAGAGTTACACAGTTTCTTTCATTGACCACTTAGCTAACACTGTTCTCTTGGAATCTGGAATGGAATATTTTGGAGTGTATTGAAGCTTAGGGTGACAAAGGAAATATCCTCAGAAAAAAAAAACTAGACAGAAGCTTTCTGAGAAACTGCTTTGAGGTTTGTGAATTCATCTCACAGAGTTACACGATTCTATTCATGGAGCAGGTTGGTAGCACTGTTTTCGTGGAATCTGAGAAGGGATATTTTGTATCGCATTGAAGCTGAGGGTGAAAAAGGAAATATCCTCAGATAAAAACTAGAAAGATGCTTTTGAGAAAGCTCTTTGTGATGTGTGAATTCATCTCACAGAGTTACAGCTTTTTTTTTTCATGGAAGACTTTGGTATCACTGTTTTGGGGGAATCTGGGAATGGATATTTTGGATCATATTGAAGCATATGGTGACAAAGGATATACCCTCAGATGAAAACTAGCAAGATGCTTTCTGAAAAAGATTTTTGTGATGTGTGAATTCCTCTCACAGACTTACATCTTTCGTTTCATGGAACAGTTCGGTAGCACTATTTTTGGGGAATCTGAGAATGGATATTTTGGATCTCATTGAAGCATATAGCGACAAAGGAAATATCCTCAGATAAAAACTAGAAAGAAGCTTTCTGAGAAACTTCTTTGTGATCTGTGAATTCATCTCACAGAGTTACATGATTATATTCATGGAGCAGGTTGGTAGCACTGTTTTTGGGGAATCCTAGAAGGGATATTTTGTATCGCATTGAAGCCTAGGGTGACAAAGGAAATATCCTCAGATAAAAACTAGAAAGATGCTTTCTGAGAAAGTTCTTTGTTATGTGTGAATTCATCTCACAGTGTTACACCTTTCTTTTTGTGGAACAGTTGGGTAGCACTAGTTTTGGGGAATGCGAGAATGGATATTTTGGATCGCATTGAAGCATATGGTGACAAAGGAAATATACTCACATAAAAACTAGTAAGAAGCTTTCTGAGAAACTACTTTGTGATGGGTGAATTCATCTCACAGAGTTACACTGTACTTTTACTTGACCAGTTTGCTAACACTGTTTCCTTGGAATCTGCAATGGGATATTTCGGAGCTCATTGAAGGTTATGGTGACAAAGGAAATATCCTCAAACCAAAAAGAAACTTTCTGAGAAACTTCTTGTGATGTGTGAATTCATCTCACAAATTTACACCTTTCTTTTCATGGAGCAGTTTGGAAGCACTGATTTTGGTTAATGTGAAAAGGGATATTTGGATCTCATTGAAACCTAGGGTGACAAAGGAATTATCCTCAGATAAAAACCAGAAAGAAGCTTTTGAGAAACTTCTTTGTGATGTGTGAATTTATCTCAGAGTTACAAGATTTTTTTCATGGAAGAGTTTGCTAACATTGTTCTTATGGAATCTGCAAATGAATATTTGGGAGTGGATTGAGGCGTATGGTCAAAAACGAAACACCCTCAGATAGAAACTAGGAAGAAGCTTTATGGGAAACTTCTGTGTGATGTGTGACATCTCACAGAGTTACACTGTTCTTTGCATTGAGCAGTTTGCTGACATTTTTGTTTTTGAATCTGCAATCTGATATTTCTGAGCGCATTGAAGCTTATAGTGACAAAAGTTATATCCTCATGTAAAAACTAGAAAGAAGATTTCTGAGAAACCACTTTGTGATGTCTTAGTTTATATCACGGAGTTACATGGTTCTTCTCAAGAAGCAGTATTGTAGACCTATTTTTGGTGAATCTGAGAAAGGACACTTTGGACCACATTGAAAACTATGTTGACAAAGAAAATATCCTCAGATAATGACAAGAAGGGAGATTTCTGAGAAAGTTCTTTGTGATCTGTGAATTCATCTCACAGAGTTACACCTTTCTTTGCATGGGGCAGTGCTAACACTGTTTTCATGGAATCTGCAAAGGGATATTTGGGAGCATATTGAGGACCATAGTGAAAAAGGAAATATCCTCAGATAAAAACTAGAAAGAAGCTTTCTGAGAAACATTTTTTTGATGTGTGAATTCATCTTACAGTGTTAGACCATTGTTTTCATTGAGCAATTTGATAACACTGTTTTTGTGGTATCTGCAATTAGATATTTGGGAGTGCATTGAAGCCTATGTTGACAAAGAAAATACCCTCAGGTAAAAACCAAGTGAAACTTACTCCAAAAGTGCTTTTTGATGTTTGAATTCACCTCACTGAATTACACAGTTCTTTTCATTGAGAATTTTGCTAACACTTTTTTTTCATTTAGTCTGCAATTGGATATTCGGGATTGCATTGAGAAATATGGTGAAAAAGAAAAAACTTGGAAAGAAGTATTCTTAGAAACACTTTCGTGATATGTGAATTCATCTCACAGAGCTCCACCATCCTTTTCATGGAACAGTTTGTTACCACTGCTTTTGGGGGATCTGAGAAGTGATATTTTGGGTTGCATTTAAGCCTATGCTGACAAAGGAAATATCCTCAGATAAAAACTAGAAGAAAGCTTTCTCACTAACTGCTTTGTGATGTGTGAATTCATCTCACAGATTTCCATCTTTCTTTTCATGGAGAATTTTTCTAACACTGTGTCCATGGAATCTGCAGAGGGATATTTTCGAGCGCATTGAGGAAAACGCTGAAAAAGGAAATATCCTCAGGCAGCAACTAGAAATAAGATTTCTAAGAAACTGCTTTGAGATTTGTGAATTCACCTCACAGAGTTACATGATTTTTTTCATGGAGCATTTTTGTAGCACTGTTTTTGGGGAATCTGAGAAGCGATATCTTGGATTGCATTGAAAGCTATGGTGACAAAAGAAATATTCTCAGTAAAATCTAGACAGAAACTTTTTAGGAAACTTCTTTGTGATGTGTGAATTCATCTCACAGAGTTACACCATTCGCTTCATTGAGAAGTTTGTTAACAATTTTTTTGTGGATTCTGCAATGGGATATTCTGGAATGCACTGAGGAATATGGTGAAAAAGGAAATATCCTAAGATAAAAAGCAGATTGAAGCTTTCTGAGAAACACCTTTCTTAGGTGTAAATTCATCTCACAGAGTTACACCATGCTTTTCATGGAGCAGTTTGGTAGCACTGTTTTTGAGGCATCTGCGAAGGGATATTTTGGATGGCATTGATGTCTAGGTTGACAAAGGAAATATCCTCAGATAAAAACTAGTAAAAAGCTTTCTGAGAAACTTCCTTGTGATGTGTGAATTCATCTCACAGAGTTACACTGTTGTTTTCTTTGAGCAGTTTGCTAACACTGTTTTTGTGGAATCTGCAATAGGATATTTTGGAGCGTCATGAATCCTATGTTGACAAAGGAAATATCCTCAGACAAAAATCAAAAAGAAGCTTTCTGAGAAACTGCTTTGTGATGTGCTAATTCATCTCACAGATATACATAGTTGATTTCATGGAGCAGTTTGCTAACACTGTTTTCTTGGAATCTGCAAAAGGATATTCATGAGCACATTGAGGTCTAGGGTGAAAAAGGAAATATCCTAAAACAAAACTAGAAAGAAGATTTCTGAGAAACTGCTTTTGGATTTGTGTATTTATCTCACAGAGTTATATGACGCTTTACATGGAGCAGTTTGGTAGCACTGTTTTTGGGGAATCTGAGAAGGGATATTTTGGATTGCATTGAAGCCTACAGTGAAAAAGGAAATATCTTCAGATAAAGGCTATAAAGAAGATTTCTAGAAAACTTCTTTGTGATTTGTGAATTGATGTCACAGAGGTACACCTTCATTTTCATGGAGCAGTTTGTTAGCACTGTTTTTGGGGAGTCTGAGAAGGGAAATTTTGGACCGCATTGAAGCCTATGCTGAGAATGGATATATCCTCAAATAAAAACTAGAAAGAAGCTTTCTGAGAAACTTCTTCATGATGTATGAATTCACCTCAAAGAGTTACAGCTTTCTTTTCATGGAGAAGTTTGCTAACGTTGTTTTCCTGGAATCTGCAAGGGATGTTTGGGAGCGCCTTGAGGTCTAAATTGAAAAAGGAAATATCCTTAGATAAAAATTAGAAAGAAACTTTCTGATAACCTGCTTTGTGATTGGTGAATTCGTCTCACAGAGTTACACTGTTCTTTGCATTTAGCAGTTTTCTTACACTGTTTTCTTGGAGTCTGCAGTCTGATAATTCAGAGCCCATTGAAGCCTATGGTGACAAAGGAAATATCCTCAGATTAAAAACTAGAAAGAAGCATTCTGATAAACTTCTTCATGATGTGTGAATTCATCTCACAGATTTACACTTTTCTTTTTCTGGGGCAGTTTGGTAACACTGTTTTTGTGTAATCTACAAAGGAATATTTGGGAGCAATTAGACTCCAATGGCAAAAAAAGAAATATCTTCAGGTAAAAACTGGAGAGATTTCTGAGAAACTACTTTGTGATGTATGCATTCATTTCATAGATCTAAACCTTTCTATTGAGGGACCACTTTGGCATCACTGTTTTTGTGGTGTCTGAGAAGGGATATTTGGGAGCACATTGAACCCTATGGTGGAAAGGGAAATATGCTCAGATAAAAACCAGAAACAAGCTTTCTGAGGAAGTTGTTTGTGATGTGTTAATTCATCTCACACAATTACACCTTTCTTTTCTTGGATCAGTTTGCTAACACTGTTTTCGTGGAATCTGTAAAGGAATATTTGGGAGCTCATTGAGGCCTATAGTGATTAAGCCAATATCCTCAGATAAAAACTAGAAAGAATATTTCTGAGAAACTGTTCTGTGATGTGTTAATTCATCTCACAGAGTTACACGATGTTTTTCATGTATCAGTTTGGTAGCACTGTTTTTGTGGAATCTGAGAAGGGATATTTTGGATCGTGTTGAAGCCTTTGGTGACTAGGGAAATATCCTCAGATAAAAACTAGAAAGAAGTTTGCTGAGAAAGTTCTTGGTGATGTATGAGTTTATCTCACTGACTTACACCTTTCTTTCCATGGAGAAATTTGCTTAAACTGCTCTCCCGGAATTTGCAAAGGGATATTTGCGAGCACCTTGAGGCCTATGCTGAAAAAAGAAAAGTCCTCAGATAAAAAATAGAAAGAAGCTTTATGAGAAACTGCTTTGTGATTGGTGAATTCATCTCACAGAGTTATACCTTTCTTTTCACTCAGCAGTTTGGTAGCACTGTTTTTTGGGAATCTGCAAAGGGATATTCGGGAGCTCATAGAGGCTGATGGTGAAAAAGGAAATATCTTCAAATAAAAACTGGAGAGAAGGGTTTTGATAAACTGTTTTGTGATGTCTGTATTCACCTCAGAGAGATAAACCATTTTGTTGATTGAGCAGTTTGTCATCACTGTTTTTGTGGTGTCTGAGGAGGAATATTTGGGAGTGCATTGAGGCTGATGGTGGAAAAGTAAATACGCTGCACAGATGAAAACTAGAAAGGAGCTTTCTGAGAAATTTCCTTGTGATGGGTGAATTTCTCTCTGAGAGGTAAACCGTTCTTTTCATTGAGCAGTTTGTTAACCTGTTTTTGTGGAATCTATAAAGGGATATTCAGGGCACAGAGAAGCCTGTGGTGAGAAATGAAATACCCTCAGATAAAAACTAGAAAGAAGCTTTCTGAGAGACTGTTTTGTGATGGGTGAATTCATCTCACAGAGTTAAATCTTTCTTTTCATTGAGCAGTTTGGTAACACTGTTCTTGTGGAATCTTTAAAGGGGTATTTTGGAGCACATAGAGTCTGAAGGTGAAGAAAGAAAATTCTCCAGGTAGAAACTGGAGAGAAGTTTCAGAGAAAATCATTTGTGATGTGTCCATTCATCTCACAGAGCCAAATGTTTCTGTTGAGGGAGCACTATGGCATCAATGCTTTTGTGGTGTTTGAGAAGGGATATTAGGAGCGCACTGAAGCCTATGGTTTAAAATGAAGTATCCTCATACAAAAAGTAGAAAAAACCTTTCTGAGAAACTTCTTTGTGATGTTTGAGTTCATCTTACAGAGTTACACTGTTCTTTTCATTGAGCAGTTTGCCATCACTGTTTTCTTGGAATTTGCAATGGGATATTTCTGAGTGCATGGAAGGTATTGGAGACAAAGGAAATATCCTCAGACAAAAGCTAGAAAGAAACTTTCTGAGAAACTGCTTTGGGATTTTCAAATTCATCTCACAGAGTTACATGATTCTTTTCAGGTAGCAGTTTGGTATCACTATTTTTGGTGAATCTGAGAAGGGATATTTTGGATCGCATGAAAGCCTATGGAGACAAAGGAAATATCCTCAGATAAAAACTAGAGAGAAGCATTCTTAGAAAGTTATTTGTGATGTGTGAATTCATCTCACAGAGGTATATATTTCTTTTCATGGAGCAGTTTTCACACACTGTTTTCATGGAATCTGCAAAGGGATATTAGGGAGTGATTTGAGGACTATGGTGGCAAAGGAAATATCCTCAGATAAAAACTAGAAAGAAGCTTTCAGAGATACTGTTTTGTAATGTGTGAATTCATCAAACAGAATTACATCTTTCTTTTCATGGAGCAGTTTGCTAACACTGTTTTCTTGGAGTATTCAATGTGATATTTTGGAGTGCATTGAAGCTTCTGGTGAAAAGTGAAATATCCTCATATGTAAATGAGAAAGAAGCTTTCTGAGAAACCGCTTTGAGATGTGTTAATTCATCTCACAAAGTTACACAATTCTATTCATAGATCAGTTTGGTAATACTGATTTTGGGCAACCTCAAAAGGGATAATTTGTATTGCCTTGAAGCCTATGGTGACAAACGAAATATCCTGTGATAAAAACTGTAAGAGATATCTGAGAATCTTCCATGTGATGTGGGAATTCATCTCACAGTGTTACACCTTTCTTTTCATGGAGCAATTTGTTAAAACTGTTTTTATGGAATCTGCAAAGGTATAATTGGGAGCACATTGAGGCCTATAGTGAAAAAGAAATATCCTCAGATGAAAGCTAGAAAGAAGATTTCTGAGAAAATACTTTGTGATGTGTGAATTCATCTCACAGAACTACACTGTTCTTTTCGTTGAGCAGTTTGATAATACTTTTTTGTGTAGAATCTGCAATAGGATATTTGGGAGTACCTTGAAGCTTATGGTGACAAAGAAAATATCCTCAGACAAAACTAGAAAGAAGCTTTCTGAGAAACTCTTTGTGATGTGTGAATTCATCTCACATTGTTATACTGTTCATTCAGCAGTTTGCACTGTTTTCTTCTAATCTGCAATGGGATATTTCGGAGCAATTTGAAGCTTATGGTGGCAAATGAAATATCCTCATATAAAAGCTAGAAGGAAGCTTTCTGAGGAACGGCTTTGTGATGTGTTACTTCATCTCACATAGTTACTTGATTCCTTTCATAGAACAGATTCGAAGCACTGTTTCTGGGGAATTTGAGAAGGGATATTTTGGATCACATTGAAGCCTAAGGTGACAAAGGAAATATTCTCCTATAAAAATGAGAAAAAAGGTAACTGGGAAAGTTCTTTGTGATGTGTGAATTCATCTCACACAGTTACACCTTTCTTTTCAGGGAGCAGTGTGCTGACACTATTTTCTTGGATTCTGAAAAGGGATATTTGGAAGAGCATTGAGGCCTATAGTGAAAAAAGAAATATCCTGAGATAAAAACAAGACAGAAGCTTTATGAGAAACTGCTTTGTGATGTGTGGATTCATCTCACAGAGTTACACCTTTCTTTTCATTGAGCAGTTTGCTAACAGTGTTTTCTTGGAATCTGCAAAGGCATTTTTAGGAGCACATTGAGGCCTATAGTGAAAAAGGAGATATCCTCAGATAAAAATGAGAAGGAAGCTTTCTGAGAAACTGCTTTGTGATGTGTGAATTCATCTCACAGAGTTACACCATTGTTTTCATTCAGCAGTTTGATAATACTGTTTTCGTGGAACCTGCAATAGGATATTTGGGAGCACATGGAAGCCTATGGTGACAAAGGAAATATCCTCAGATAAACACCAAAAAGAAACTTTCTGAGAAACTGCTTTGTGATGCGTGAATTCATCTCACAGAGATACACGGTTCTTTTCATTGACATGCTTGCTAACACTGTTTTATTGGAACTTATTTTGAATCGCTTTGAAGCTTATGGTGACAATATAAATATCCTCAGATAAAAATTAAAAAAGATTTTTGAGAAAGTTCTATGTAATGTGTGAATTCATCTCACAGAGTTACACTGTTCATTTCATTATGCAGTTTGCTAACACTGTTTTCTTGGAATCTGCAATGGCATATTTTGGAGCGCAATGAAGCTTATGGTGACATAGGAAATATTATCATATATAAACTAGAGAGAAGATTTCTGAGAAACTGCTTTGTGATGTGTTAATTCATCTCACAGAGTTACACGACTCTTTTCATGCATCAGTTTGCTAGCAGTGTTTTGGGGGAAACTGAGAAGGGATAATTTGGATTGCTTTGAAGCCTGTGGTGACAAAGGAAATATCCTTGTATAATAACTGGAAAGAAGTTTTCTGAGAAACAGCTTTGTGATGTGTGAATTCATCTCACAGTGTTACACCTGTTTTTCTGAAAGCTTCTTTCTAGTTTTTATCTGAGGCTATTTCCTTTCTCGACATTTGCCTCAAGGCGCTAGCGAAAAACCCATGGCAGATTCCAAAAAAAAAGGGTTAGCAAACTTCTCAGTGAAAAGAACGGCGTTACTCTGTGAGATGAATTCATAAAAAACAAAGAGGTTTCTTTGAAAGTTTCTTTCTAGATTTTTTCTGAGGATATTTACTTTGTTACCATAGGCTTCAAGGCGATACAAAATATCTGTTCTCAGATTCCCTAAAAACAGTGCTACCAAACTGCTCCATGAAAAGAAAGGTGTAACTCTGTGAAATGAACTCACAAATCATAAAGCAAATTCTCAGAAAGGTTCTTTCTAGCTTTTGTCTGAGGATATTTCCTTTTTCAGCACTTGCCTCAAGGCTCTAGTGAATATCCCATTGCGGATTCCAGGAAAATAGTGTTAGCAAATGTCTGCATGAATGAAAAGTGTAAATCTGTGAGATTAATTCACAGATCACAAAGCATTTTCTTAGAAAGTTTCTTTTTGGTTTATGTCTGAGGTATTTCTTTGTCACCATAAGCTTCAATGCACTCCAAAATATCCCATTGCAGATTCTGACAAAGAAGTGTTAGCAAACTGC
This sequence comes from Nasalis larvatus, assembly GCA_000772465.1. Lineage (NCBI taxonomy): Eukaryota > Metazoa > Chordata > Mammalia > Primates > Cercopithecidae > Nasalis > Nasalis larvatus. Next base: position 29,958,860 of record CM003008.1, read on the forward strand.
TCAATGAGGTGAACAATGTAACTTTGTGAGATGAATTCACACATCACAAAGCAGTTTCTCATAACGCTTCTTTCTATTTTTTACCTGAGGTATTTAATTTGTCACCATAGGCTTCAATGTGGTCCCAAATATCCCTTCTCAGATTCCCTAAAGGCAGTGCTACCAAACTGCTCCATGAAGAGTATCATGTAACTTTGTGAGATGAATTCACAAATCACAAAGTGGCTTCTCAGAAAGCTTGTTTCTTGTTTTTATATGAGGATATTTCCTTTGTCACCATAAGCGTCAATGCACTCCGGAATATCCCATTGCAGATTCCAAGAAAACAGTTTTACCAATATTCCCAATGAAAACAACAGTGTAACTGTGTGAGGTGAATTCACATATCACAAAGTAGTTTCTCAGAAAGCTTCCTTTTGGTTTTTATCTGAGGACATTTCCTTTGTCACCATAGGTTTCAATGCACTCCCAAATATTCTATTGTAGATTCCATGAAAACAGTGTTCACAAACTGCTCAATGAAAAGAATGGTGGAACTCTGTGAGATGAATTCACACATCATAAGGCAGTTTCTCAGAAATACTTTTTCTACTTTTTATCTGAGGATAATTAATTTTTCCCTGTAGGCTTCTGTGCACTCCCAAATATCCTTTTGCAGATTCCACAAAAAGAGTGTTAGCAAACTGCTCCATGAAAAGAAAGGTGTAACTCTGAGATGAATTCACATATCACAATGCTGTTTCTCACAAACCTTCTTTCTACTTTTATCTGAGGATATGAACATTTTCCCCATATTCCTCAACATGCTCTCAAATATCCCATTGCAGAATAATAAAAAAAACTGTCAGCAAACTTCTCAATGAAAAGAATGGTGCAATTCTATGAGATGAATTCACACAAGATAAAGCTGTTTCACAGAAAGCTTCTTTTTGGCTTTTATCTGAGCATAGTTCCTTGGTCGCCATAGGCGTCAATGCGCTCCCAAATATCCTACTGCAGATTCCATAAAAACAGTGTTATCAAACTGCTCATTGAACAGAATGGTGTAACTCTATCAGATGATTTCACACAGCAGTTTCTCAGAAAACTTCTTTCTAGTTTTTGTCTGAGTATATTTCCTTTATCACCATAGACCACAATGGGCCCTTGAATATACCTTTGCAGATTCCAGGAAAACAGTGTGAGCAAACTACTCCATAAAAAGAAAGGTGTAAATCTGTGAGATAAATTCACACATCACAAAGCAGTTTCTCAGAAAGTTCTTTGTGGTTTTTCTCTGAGTACATTTACTTTGTCACCATAGGCTTCAATGTGCTTCCAAATATCCTATTTAAGATTCCAAGAAAACAGTGTTATCAAATTGCTCAATGATAAAAACAGTGCATCTCTGTGAGATGAATTCACCCATCCATAGTTAGTTTCTCAGAGAGCTTCTTTCCAGTTTTTATCTGAGGATATTTCCTTTCACACCATAGGCTTCAGTGAATACCCATACATCACTTTGCAGATTCCTCGAAAACAGTGTTTGCAAGCTGCTCCATGAAAAGAAAGGTGGAACTCTGTGAGATTAATTCTCATATCACAGAGAAATTTCTCAGAAATCTTCTTTCTTGTTTTTTTTGGAAGATATTTCATTTGTCACCATAGGCTTCAGCACGATCCAAAATATCCATTCTCAGATTCCCCCAAATCAGTGCTACCTATCTGAACCATTAAAATAATGGTGTAACTCTGTGAGATTAATTCACACATCAGTAAACAGTTTCTCAGAAATCTTCTTTGTGGTATTTATCTGAGGAAATTTCGTTTTTCACCATAGGCCTCAATGTGCTCCGTAGAATCCCAATGCAGATTCCATGAAAAAAGTGTTAGCAAACTTCTCAATGAAAAGAATGATGTAACTCTGTGAGATGAATTCACAAAGCACAAGGAAGTTTCTCAGAAAGTTTCTTTTTAGATTTTATGTGAGGATATTTCCTATGTCACCACAGTCTTCAATGCAATCCAAATTATTCTTTCTCACATTCTGCAAAAACAGTGCTACCAAACTGCTCCATGAAAACAATCGGGTCACTCTGTGAGATGTATTCACAAATCACAAAGCATTTTGTCAGAAAGCGTCTCTCTAGTTTTTGTCTCAGGATACTTCCTTTTTCACCATTTGCTTCAATGCACTTATGAATATTCCTTTGCAGATTCCAAGAAAATAGTGTTAGCAGACTGTTCCATGGAAAGCAAGGTGTAATTCTGTGAGATGAATTCAGACCTCATAAAGCAGTTTCTCAAAAAGCTTCTTGTTGGTTGTCTGAGGATATTTCCTTGGCCAATATAGGCTTCAATACGCTATCAGATATCCCTTTTCAGACGCCAAAAGTACAGTGATGGCAAAGTACTCCCTCAACAGAAACATTTCACTCTATGAGATAAATGCACACATCACAAAGGAGTTTCTCTGAAAGCTTCTTTCTACTTTTTATCCGAGGATATTTCCTTTTTCACCATATTCCTCAAAGCGCTCCTGAATATCCCATTGCAGATTAAATGAAAAAAGTGTTAGCGAACTTCTCAATGAAAAGAAAAGTGTTACTCAGTGAAGTAAATTCGTGGATCACAGAGCAGTTTTACAGAAATCTTCTTTTTGGTTTTTATCTGAGCATATTTCCTTTGTCACCATAGGCTTTAATGCACTCCCAAATATCTTATTGCAGATTCCACTAAAAGAGTTTTATCTAACATCTTTCTTTTCATTGAGCAGTTTGAGAACACTGTTTTCGTGGAATCTGAAATAGGATATTTTGGAGTGCATTGAAGCCTTTGGTGACAAAGGAAATATCCTCAGGTAAAACCAAAAGAATCTTTCTGAGACACTCTTTTGTGATGGGGGAATTCGCCTCACAGTGTTACACTGTTCTTTTCACGGAGCAGTTTGCTCACCCTGTATTCTTGGAATCTGCAATGGGATATTTTGGAGCACATTGAAGCGTTGTGTTTTGTGAATTCATCACACCAAGTTACACGATTCTTTTCATGGAGCAGTTTGGTAGCTCTGTTTTTGGTATATCTGAGAAGGGATATTTTTTATCACATTGTAGCCTGCAGTGACAAAATAAATATTCTCAGATAAAAAGTAGAAAGAATCTTCCTGAGAAAGTTCTTTGTGATGTGTGAATTCATTCACAGAGTTACACCATCCCTCTCATTGAGCAGTTTGATAACACTCTTTTCATGGAATATGCATCAGGACATTTGGGAGCGCACTGAAGCCTATGGTGACAAAGGAAATATCCTCAACTGAAAACCAAAAAAGAAGCTTTCTATGAAATCCTGGGTGATGTGTCAATTCATCTCACAGAATTACTATGTTCTTTTCATTCATCAGTCTGCTAACACTGTTTTCTTGTAATCTGCAATGGGATATTTCAGAGTACATTGAAGCTTATGGTTACAAGGGAAATATCCTCATATAAAAACTGGAGAGAAGCAATCTGAGAAATAGCGTTGTCATGTGTTAATTCATCTCATGGAGTTACATGATTCTTTCCATGTAGCAATATGGTAGCAATGTTTTTGCAGAATCAGAGAAGGGATATTTTGGATCACCTTGAAGGCTGTGGTGACAAGGGAAATATCCTGAGATAAAAACGAAAATGACGCCATCCAATAAGCTGCTTTGTGATGTGTGAATTCATTTCACAGGGTTACAGTGTTCTTTTCATTAAGAAGTTTGCTCACACTGTATTCTTGGAATCAGCAATGGGTTATTTCGGAGCACATTGAAGATCATGGTGACAAAGGAAATACCCTCAGACAAAAACTGGAAAGCTTTCTGAGAAACTGCTTCATGACTTGTGAATTCATCTCACAGAGTTACACCTTTCTTTTCATGGAGCAGTTTTATAGCACTGTTTTTGGGGAATCTGAGAAGGGATATTTTGCATCGCTTTGATGCCTATGGTGATAAAGGAAATATCCTAAGATAAAATCTATAAAGAAGGTTTCTGAGGAGCTTCTTTCTGATATGTGAAACCATCTCAGAGTGTTACACCATTCTTTTCATGGAGAAGTTTGGTTGCACTGCTTCTGGGGAATCTGAGAAGGGATATTTTGAATTGCATTCAAGCCTATGGTGACAAAGGAAATATCCTCAGATAAGTAATATAAAGAAGCTTTCTGAGAAACTGCTTTGTGATGTGTGAATTCATCTTACAGAGTTACACAGTTATTTTCATTGAGCAGATTGATAACACTGTTTTGTGGAATCTCCAAAGGGATATATGGGAGTGCATTGAAGCCTGTGGTGACAAAGGAAGTATCCTGAGATAAAAACCAAAAAGAAGCTTTTCAATAAACTGCTTTGTAATGTGTGAATTCATCGTACAGAGTTACACTGTTTTTTTCATTGACCAGTTTTCTCACACTGTATTCTTGGAATCTGCAATGGGATTTATCAGAGAACATTGAAGCTATGGTAACAAAGGAAATATCCTGAGACAAAAATTCTAAAGAAACTTTCTGAAAAACTGCTTTGTGATTTGTGAATTCGTCTCACAGAGTTATTCATTTCTTTTCATGGAGCAGTTTCGTAGCACTGTTTTTGGGGAATATGAGAAAGGATACTTTGGATCGCATTGAATCCTATGGTGACAAAGGAAATATCCTCCGATAAAAACTAGAAGAAGCTTTCTGAGAAACTGCTTTGTGATGTGTGAATTCATCTCACAGAGTTACACCTCGATTATCTTGCAGCAGTTTGCTAACACTGTTTTTGTGGAATCTGTAACAGGATATTTTGGAGTGCATTGAAGCCTGTGGTGACAAAGGAAATATCCTCAGAGAAAAAACGAAAACAAGATTTCTGAGAAAATGCTTTGTGATGTGTGAATTCAGCTCACGTAGTTACACTGTTCTTTTCATTCAGCAGTTTGCTGATACTGTTTTCTTGCAATCTGCATTGGGATATTTCAGAGCACATTGAACCTTATGGTGACAAAGGAAATATCCTCACAGAAAAACTAGGAAGAATCTCTCTGAGAGACCACTTTGTGACGGGTTAATTCCTCTCACAAAGTTACATAATTTTTTTTGTAGAGCAGTTTTGTAGCACTGTTTTTGAGCAATCAGAGAAGGGATATTTTTTATCGCAATGTAGCCTATGATGATGAAGGAAATATCTTCATGTTAAAAATAGAAAGAAGCTGTCTGAAAATATGCTTTGTGTTGTGTGAATTCATCTCACAGAGTTACACTCTTCTTTTCGTTGAGCTGTTTGCTAACACTGTTATCTTGGAAAATGCAATGGGACAATTCGGAGAGCATTGAAGTGTATGGTGTAAAAGGAAATATCCTCGTATACAAATTAGAAAGAAGCTTCCTGAGAAACTTATTTGTGATGTGTTAATTCATCTCACAGAGTTACACAATCACTTTCATGGGTCAATTTGGTAGAACTGTTCTTGGGGAATCTGAGAAGGAATATTTTGGATCGCATTGAAGCCTATCATGGCACAGGAAATATCCTCAGATAAAAAATAGAAAGAAGCTTTCTGAGAAAGTCCTTTGTGATGTGTGAATTCATCTCTCAGAGTTACAGCTTTCTTTTCATGGAGCAGTTTGATAAAACTCTTTTTGTGGAAACTGCAAAGGGATATTTGGGAGTGCATTGAGGCCTATAGTGAAAAGGGAAATATCCTCAGATAAAAACTGAAAAGTATGTTTCTGAGAAATGGCTCTGTGATGTGTGAATACATCATACAGAGTTACCCAATCATTTTATTGAGTACTTTTATACACTGTTTTCATGGAATCTGCAATAGGATCCTTCGGAGTGCATTGAAGCCAATGGTGACAAAGGAAGTATCCTCAGACAAAAATCAAAAAGAAGCTTACTGTGAAACTACTTGGTGATGTGTGAATTCATCCTGACATGTTACACCATTCTTTTCATTGAGAAGTTTCCTAACGCTTTTTTCAGGGAATCTGCAAGGAGATGTTCCTGAGCACATCAAGGAATATGGTGAAAAAGGAAATACCCTCAGATAAAAACTTGAAAGAACCTATCTGAGAAACAGCTATGTGATGTGTGAATTCATCTCACAGAGTTACACCCCTCTTTTCACAGATCAGTTTGGTAGCCCTCTTTTTGGAGAATCTGAGAAGGGATATTTTGAATAGCATTGAAGCCTATGGTGAAAAAGGAAATATCCTCAGATAAAAACTAGAAAGAAGCTTTCTGAGAAAATTCTTTGGATGTGTGAATTTATCTCACAGAATTACACCACTAGTTTCATGGAGCAGTTTGCTAACACTGTTTTCTTGGAAACTGCAGTAAGATATTTTGGAGTACATTGAAGCCTATGGTGACGTACAAAATATCCTCAGACAAAAACCCAAAAGAAACTTTTGGTGAAACTGCTTTGTAATATGTGAATTCATCTCCCAGAGTTACATCTTTCTTTTCATGGAGCAGTGTGCTGACACTGTTTTTATGGAATCTGCAAAGGGATCTTTGGGAGTGCATTCGGGCTTATAGTGAAAAAGGAAATATCCTCATATAAGAATTAGAAAGAAGCTTTCTGAGAAACTCTCTTGTGATGTGACAATTCACCTCACAGTGTTACACGATGCTTTTCATGGAACCGCTTTGTAACTGTGTTGGGGGAATCTGAGGAGGGATACATTTGATCGCATTGAAGCCTATGGTGACAAAGGAAACATCCTCAGAGAAAAACTAGAAAGAAACCTTCTGAGAAAGTACTTTGTAATTCTTGACTTCATCTGACAGTTTTACACCTTTCTATTCATAGAGCAGTTTGCTAACACTGTTTTTGTGGAATCTACAAAGGGTATTTGGGAGCGCATTGAGGCCTACAGTGAAAAAGGAAATATCCTCAGATAAAAAGTAGAAGGAAGCTTCTGGAGAAACTGCTTTGTGATTTGTGAATTCATCTCACAGAGTTACAGCTTATCTTTTCATGGAGCTCTTTGGTAGCACTGCTTTTGGGGAATTTGAGAAGGAATATTTTGGATGACATTGAAGCCTATATTGAAAAAGGAAATATTATCACATAAAAACTAGAAAGAAGTTTTCTGAAAAAATTCTTCATGATGTGCAGATTCATCTCACAGAGTTATACCTCTCTTTTCATAAAGCAGTTTGCTAACACTGTTTTCATGGAAACTGCAAAGGGATATTTGGGAGCACATTGAAGCCTATGGTGACAAAGGAAATATCCTCAGATGAAAACCAAAAATAAGCTTTCTGAGAAACTGCTTTATGATGCTTGATTTCATCTCACAGAGTTACAGCATTCTTTTCATTGAGAAGTTTGCTAACACTTTTCTCATTTAATCTGAAATGGGATATTTGGACGCACATTCAGGGATATAGTGATAAAGGAAATATCCTCAGATAAAAATTAGAAAGCCGTTTTCTGAGAAAGTTCTTTGTGATATGTGAATTCATGTCACAGCTTCAATGTTCTTTTCATGGAGCAACTTGCTAATGCTGTTTTTGTGGAATCTCCAAAGGGATATTTGGGAGCGCATAGAGGCCTATTTTGCAAAAGGAAGTATCCACAGATAAAAAGTAGAAAGAAGCTTTCTGAGAAACTGATTTGTGATGTATGAATTCATCTTCCAGAGTTACACCCTTCATTTCATTGAGTAGTTTGCTAACACTGTTTTCGTGGAATCTACAAAGGGATATTTGGGAGCATATTGAAGTATATGGTGACAAAGGTAATATCCTCAGATAAAAACGAAGAAGAAGCTTTCTTAGAGACTGCTTCATCATGTGTGAATTAATTTCACAAAGTGACACTGTTGTTTTCATTCAGCAGTTTGCTACCACTGTTTTCTTGGAATCTGCAATTAGGTATTTTGGAGCGTATTGAAGCTTGTGGTGACAAAGTAAATATCCTCAGACAAAAATTAGAAAGAAGCTTTCTGAGAAACTGTTTCATGATTTGTGAACTAATCTTAGAGAGATACACCTTTCTTTTCATGGATTAGTTTGGTTGAACTCTTTTTAAGGAATCCGAGAAGGGATATTTTGGATAACATTGAAACCTATATTGACAAAGGAAATGTCCTCAGATAAAAACTAGAAAGAAATTTTCTGGAAAACTCCTCCATTATGTGTGAATTCATCTAACGAAGTTATACTTTTCTTTTCATGGAGCAGTTTGATAACACTATTTTCACGTAATCTGCAAAGGGATATTTGGAAGTGCGTTGAAGTCTAAGGTGAAAAAGGAAATATTCTGAGATAAAAACTAGAAAGCCGTTTTCGAGAAACTGTTTTGTGATGTGTGAATTCATCTCATAGTGTTTCACTGTTCATTTCATCGAGCAGTTTGCTAATACTGTTTTCATGGAATCTGCAATGGTATATTTTGGAGCTTATTGAAGGTTATGGTGACAAAGGAAATATCCTCAGCAAAAACTAGAAAGAAGCTTTCTGAGAAACTGCTTTCTGATTTGTGAATTCATCTCACAGAGTTATGCATTTCTTTTTATGGAGCAGTTTGTTAGTACTGCTTTTGAGAAATCTGAGAAGGGATATTTTGATCACATTGAAGCCTCTGGTGACAATGGAAATATCTTCAGATAAAAAATAGAAAGACGCTTTCTGAGAAATTACTTTGTGATGGGTGAATTCATCTCACAGAGTTACAGCTTTCTTTTCTTGGAATAGTTTGCTAAGACTGTTTTCATGGAATTTGCAAAGGGATATTGGGAGCACATTGAAATCTGTGGTGACATAGGAAATATCCTCCGATAATAACCAAAAAGAAGCTTTCTGAGATACTGGTTAGTGATGTGTGAATTGATCTCACAGATTTACACTGTTCTTTTCATTGAGCAGTTTAACACTGTTTTCTTCTAATCTGCAATGAGATATCTCAGAGTGCATTGAAGCTTAGGGTGACAAAAGAAATATCCTCAGGCAAAAATTAGAAATAAACTTTCTGAGAAACTACTTTGTGATTTCTGAATTAATCTCACAGAGTTACATGATACTTTTCATGTAGCAGTTTGGTAACACTGTTTTTTTGGAATCTGTGAAGGGATATTTTGGATTGCATTGAAGCCAAGGTGGACAAAGGAAATATCCTCAGATAAAAACTAGAAGGAAGCCTTCTGAGTTTGTGTGAATTCATCTCACAGAGTTACAATGCGCTTTTCATTGAGCAGGTTCCCAACACTCTTTTTGTGGAATCTGCAAAGGGATATTGTGGAGCGAATTGAGACCTATCTTGAAAAAGGAATTATCCTCAGACAAAAACTAGATAGAAGCTTTCTGAGAACTGCTTTGTGATGTATGAATTCATCTCACGAAGTTACACTGTACTTTTCACTCAGCAGTTTGCTAGCACTGTTTTCTTGGAATCTGCAGTGGGATACTTCGAAGTTCATTGAAGATTATGGTGACAAAAGAAATATCCTAGATAAAAACCAAAAAATAAGTTCTCTGAGGGACTGCTTTGTGATGTGTGAATTCATCTCACAGAGTTACACCATTCTTTTCATTGGGAAGTTTGCTTACACTTTTCTCCTTTAATCTGCAATTTGATATAAGGGCACACATACAGGAATATAGTGACAAAGGAAATATCCTCAGATAAAAACTTGAAATAAGCTTTCTGAGAAACAGCTTTGTGATATATGAATGAATCTCACAGAGTGACACCACTGTTTTCATGGAGCATTTTGGTAGCACTGTTTTTGGGGAATCTGAGAAAGGATATTTTGAATTGCATTGAAGCCCACAGTGACAAAGGAAATATCCTCAGACAGAAACTAGAAAGAAGCTTTCTGAGAAGGTTCTTTGTGATGTGTGAATTCATCTCAAATAGTTACACCTTTCTTTTCTTGGAGCAGTTTTTTAACACTGTTTACGTGGAATCTGCAAAGGGATATTTTTGAGTGCATTGAGGCCTGTAGTGAGAAAGGAAATATCCTCAGATAAATACGAGAAAGCAGCATTCTGAGAAACTGTTTTGTGATGTGTTGTTTCATCTCACAGAGTTCCACGATTCTTTTCATGGATCATTTGGTAACACTGTTTTTGGGGAATCTGAGAAGGCATATTTCGGATCACATTGAAGCCTGTGTTGTCATAGGAAATATCCTCAGAATTAAACTAGAAAGAAGTTTTCTGATAAAGTGGTTTGTGATATGTGAATTCATTTCACTGAGTTACACAGTTTTTTTTCATTGATCAGTTTGATAACTGTTTTTGTGGAATCTGCAATAAGATATTTGGGATCTCATTAAAGCCTATGGGGACATAGGAAATATCCTCAAGTAAAAACCCAAAAGAAGCTTTCCGAGAAACTGTTTTGTGATGTGTGAATTCATCTCACAGAGTTATACCGTTCTTTTCATTCAGAAGTTTGTTGACACTTTTCTCATTTAATCTACAATCTGATATAAGGGCGCACATTTTGGAATATAGTGACAAAGGAAATATCCTCAGATAAAAACTAGAAAGAAGATTTCTGAGAAGGTTCTTTGTGATGTGTGAATTCATCTCAGAAAGTTACACACTCCTTTTCATGAATCAGTTTCCTAACATTGTTTTCATGGAAACTGCAAAGGGATACTTGGGAGTGCTTTGAGGTCTATAGTGAAAAAGGAAGCGTCATCAGAAAAAAAAAAACGAGATAGGAGCTTTCTGACAAACTACTTTGTTCTCTGTGAATTCATCTCACAGAATTACACCGTTCTTTACATTGAGCAGTATGATAAGACTGTTTTTGTGGAATCTGCAATAGGATATTTGGGAGTGCTTTGAAGCCTCTGGTGACAAAGGAAATATCCTCTTATAAAAACAAAAAGATGCTTTCTGAGAAACTGATTTGTGATGTGTGAATTCACATCACAGACTTACACTTTAATTGAGCTGTATGCTAACACTGTTTCCTTGGAATCTGCAATGGGATATTTCAGATTCCTGGAATCTGCAATGGTGTATTTCAGAGCTCATTGAAGCTTATTGTGACAAAGGAAATATCTTCAGATGAAAACTGGGAAGAAGCTTTCTGAGAAATTACTTTGTTGTGTATTAATTCATCTTACAGAGTCATATGATTTTTTTCATGGAGTAGTTGGCAGCACTGTTTTTGGTGAATAGGAGAAGAGATAATTTGGATTGTATTGAAGCCTATGTTGAAAAGGTAATATCCTGAGATAAATATAGAAAGATGCCTTTGGAGAAAGTTCTTTGTGATGTGTGAATTTATCTCACAGAGTTACAAGTTTCTTTCCAGGTAACAGTTTGCTAAAACTGTTTTCGTGTAATCTTCAAGGGGATATTTGGGAGCGCATTGAGGCCTATGGTGAAAAATTAAATATCGAGATATAAACCAAAAAGAAGCATTCTGAGAAACCGCTTTGTGATGGGTGAATTCATCTCATAGTGTTACACTTTCCTTTTCATTGAGCAGTTTTATAACACTGTTTTATTGGAATCTGCAGTGGTATATTTCAGAGTGAATTGAGGTCTATGCTGAAAAAGCAATTATCCTCAGATGAAAACTGGAAAGAAGCATTCTGAGAAACTCCTTTGTAATGTGTGAATTCATCTCACGGATTTACACTGTACTTTTCACTCAGCAGTTTGCTAACACTGTTTTCTTGGNATCTGCAGTGGGATACATCAGAGCNCATTGAAGATTATGGTGACAAAGGAAATATTCTCAGATAAAAACTAAAAATAAGCTTTCTTTGAAACTGCTTTAGGATGTGTGAATTCTTCTCACAGGGTTACACCACTCTTTTCATTGAGAAGTTTGCTAACACTTTTCTTGTTTAATCTGCAATGGGATATTCGGGTGCACATTCAGGAATATAGTGAATTAGAAATATCCTCAGATAAAAACTAGAAAGAAGTTTTCTGAGAAACAGCTTTGTGATGTATGAATTAATCTTACAGAGTTACACCGCTGTTTTCATGGAG
>CM003008.1:29970863-29998295 GCA_000772465.1 Nasalis larvatus
TGGCTACAAAGGCAATATCCTCAGACAGAAACTAGAAAGAAGCTTTCTGAGAAAGCTCTTTGTGAAGTGTGAATTCATCTAACAGGGTTATACCTTTCTTTTCATGGAGCAGTTTTCTAACACTGTTTATGTGGAACCTGCCAAGGGATATTTGTGAGCACATTGACGCCTATAGTGAAAAAGGAAATATCCTCAGCTAAAAATGAGAAAGAAGCATTCTGAGAAACTGCTTTGTGATGTGTTAATTCATCTCACAGAGTAGCACAATTCCTTTCATGGATCATTACTAACACTGTTTTTGCGGAACCTCAGAGGCATATTTGCATAGCATTGAAGACTGTGTTGAGAAAGGAAATATCATCAGAAAAACCTAGAAAGAAGTTTTCAGAGAAAGTAGTTTGTGATGTGTGAATTCATCTCACACAGTTACACGATTCTTTTCATTGAGCAGTTTGGTAACACTGTTTTTGTGGAGTCTCCAATAAGATATTTGGGAGCAACCTAAAGCCTATGGTGACATAGATAATATCCTCAGATAAAAACACAAAAGAAGCTTTGTAAGAAACTGCTTTGTAATGTGTTAATTCATCTCACAGAGTTGCACAATTCTTTTCATGGATCATTGGTTACATTGTTTTTGGGGAATCTGAGAAGGAATATTTGGATCGCATTGAAGTCTGTGTTGACAAATGAAATATCCTCAGATTAATACTAGAACGAAGCTTTCTGAGAAAGTTATTTGTGATATGTGAATTCATCTCACACAGTTACACAGTTCTTTTCATTGAGCAGTTTGGTAACACTGTTTTTGTGGAATCTGCAACAGGATTTTGGGAGTGCATTAAAGCCTACGGTGACATAGGTAATATCCTCAGATAAAAACCCAAAAGAAGCTTTCTGAGAAACCACTTTGGGATGGGTTAATTCATCTCACAGAGTTGCACAATTCTTTTCATGGATCATTGGTTACAGTGTTTTTGGGGAATCTGAGAAGGCATATTTGTATCACATTGAAACTTGTGTTGACAAAGGAAATATCATCAGATGAAAACTAGAAAGAAACTTTCTGAGAAAGTTCTTTCTGATGTCTGAATTCATCTTACAGAGTTACACATTCTTTTTCATGAATCAGTTTCCTAACATTGTTTTCATGGAATCTGCAAAGTGATATTTGGGAGCGCTTTGACATCTATAATGAAAAAGGAAATATCAGAAAAAAACGAGAAAGAAGCTTTCTGAGAAACTGCTTTGTGATGTGTGAATTGATCACACAGAGTTACACAGTTCTTTATAATGAGTAGTTTAATAACACTGTTTTCATGGAATCTGCAATAGGATATTTGTGAGCACATTGAAGCCTATGGTGACAAAGGAAATATCCTCTGATAAAAAACAAAAAGATGGTTTCTGAGAAACTGCTTTGTGATGTGTGAATTCATCTCACAGAGTTACACTGTTCCTTTAATTGAGCAGTATGCTAACACTGTTTCCTTGGAATCTGAAAAGGCATATTTCAGAGCTCATTGAAGCTTACAGTGATGACAGAAATATCCTCAGAGAAAAACTGGAAAGAAGTTTTCTGAGAAAGTCCTTTGTGATGTGTGAATTCATCTTACAGAGTTACACTATTCTTTTCATTGAGCAGTTTGCCAACACTGTTTTCTTGGAGTCTGCAATGGGATATTTCAGAGTGCATTCATGCTTATGGTGACAAATTAAATAATATAATATTAAAACTAGAAAGAAGCTTTCTGAGAAACCGCTTTGTGACATGTTAATTTATTCCACAGAGTTACACAATTCTTTTCATAGAGAAGTTTGGTATCATTGCTTTTGGGGATCTGAGAAGGGATACTTTGGATTGCATTGAAGCCTATAGTGACAATGGAATTATCCTCAGATAAAAACTACAAGGAAGCTTTTGAGAAACTGCTTTGTGATGTGTGAATTCTTCTCACAGAGTTACACCACTCTTTTATGGAGCCTTTTGCTAGCACTTTTTGTGCTATCTGAAAAGGTGTATTTTTGATCACTGTGAAACCTATGGTGACAAAGGAAATATGCTCAAATAAAAACTAGAAAAAAGCTTTCAGAGAAACTGATTTGTGATGTGTGAATTCATCTCACACAGTCACACCATTCTTCTCTTTGAGCAGTTTGCTAACACTGTTTTCACAGAAACTGCAATGTGATACTCGACAGTGAATTTATAAAGCAAGAAAAAAAGGATTCTGAGAAACTGCTTTGTGATGTGTGAATTCACCTCACAGTGTTACACCTTTCTTTACATGGAGAAGCTTACTAACACTGTTTTCATGGATTCTGCAAAGGGATATTTGGGTGCATATTGAGGCATATAATGAAAAGGGAAATATACTCAGATAAATACTAGAAAGAAGCTTTCTGAGAAACTGTTTAGTGTTGGGAGAATTCACCTCACAGAGTTACACTGTCCTTTTTATTGAGCAGTTTGCTAACACTGTTTTCTTGGAATCTGCAATGGGATATATCAGGGCACATTGAATCTTATGGTGACAAAGAAAATATCCCCATATACAAACCAGAAAGAAGCATTCTGAGTAAGAGCTTCTCGATGTGTTAATTCATCTCACAGAGTTCACGATTCTTTTGATTGAGCAGTTTGGTAGCACTGTTTTTGGGGAATTAGAAAGGTATATTTTGTATCGCATTGAAATATATGGTGACTAAGGAAATATCCTCAGATAAAACCTAGAAAGAAACTTTCTGAGAAACTTCTTTGTGATGTGTGAATTCATCTCACAGAGTTACTCTGTAGTTTTCATTGAGAAGTTTGCTAACACTTTTTTCGCTGAGTCTGCGATGGGATATTTTGGAGCACATTGAGGCCTATGGTTAAAAAGGAAATATCCTCAGATAAAAACTAGAAGGAAGCTTTCTGAGAAACTGCTTTGTGANGTGTGAATACATCTCACAAAGTTACACCATTCTTTTCATTGAGCAGTTTAATAACANNGTTTTCATAGAATCTGCAATAGGATATTTTGGATCANATTGAAACCTATGGTTACATAGGAAATACCCTCAGATATAAACTAGAAGGAAGCTTTCTGAGAAAGTTCTTCATGACGTGTGCTTTCATCTCACGGAGTTACACGATTTTTTTCAAGGAGCAGTTTGCTAACACTGTTTTCGTGGAATCTGCAAAGCGTTATTTGGGAGTATATTGATTCATTTAGTGAAAAAGGGAATATCCTCAGATAATAAGTAGAAAGCAACTTTCTGAGAAACTGCTTTGTGATTTTTCAATTCATCTCCCAGAGTTACACCATTCTTTCCTTCAGCAGTCTGATAACACTGGTTTCGTGGAATCTATAATAGGATAATTGGGAGTGCATTTAAGCCTAGGGTGAAAAAGGAAATATCTTCAGATAAAAACCCACGGGAAGCATTCTCAGAAACTGCTTTGTGATGTGTGAATTCATGTCACAGAGTTACACCATTCTTTTCATTGAGGAGTTTGCTAAGACCGTTATCGTTTAATCTGCAATGGGATATTTGCTGGTGCATTGAGGACTGTGTTGGAAAAGGAACTATCTTCAGATAAAAACTAGAAAGAATCTCTCTCAGAAACTGCTTTGTGATTGGTAAATTCATCTTACAGAGGTGCAATGTTCTTTTCCTTGAGCAGTTTGACAACACTGTTTTTGTGGTTCTGCAAAGGACTACGCTGATAAAGGAAATACCCTCAGATAAAAACGCGAAAGAGCTTTCTGAGGAGCTACTTTGTGCTGTGTGATTTCATCTCACAGAGTTATACCATTTTTTTTTTTTCATGGAGAAGTTTGCTAAAACTGTTTTCGTGGAATCTGCAAAGTAATATTTGGGAGTACATGGAGGCCTATGGTAAAAAAGGAAATACTCTCAGATAAAAATTAGAAAGAAACTTTCTGAGAAAATTCTTTGTGGTGTGTGAATTCATCTCAGAAAGTTAAACTTTTATTTTTCATGGAGCAGTTTACTAACACGGTTTTCATGGAATGTGCAATGGGATATTCTGGAGTGCCTTGAGGTCTACAGTGAAAAAGTAAATAACCCCACGTAAAATCTAGAAGGAAGCTTTCTGAAAAACAGCTTTGTGATGCAAGAATTCATCTTTGATAACTCTGTTTCGTGGAATCTGCAATAGGGTATTTAGGAGCTCATTGAGGCCTATATTGGCAAAAGATACATCCTCAGATAAAAATCTAAAAGAAGCTTTAGGTGAAACTGCTTTTTAATGTGTGAATTCATCTCACTGAATAACACCATTTCTTCATTGAGAAGTTTGCCAACACTTTTTTCGTTGAATCTGCAATGGGATATTTCAGAGTGCATTGAGGAATATGGTGAAAAAGGAAATATCCTCAGATAAAACTAGAAAGAAGCTTTCTGAGAAATGGTTTTCTGATGTGTGAATTCATCTCACAGAGTTACACTGTTATTTGCCTCGAGCAGTTTGCTTACACTGTGTTCTTGGAATCTGCAATCTGATATTTCTTAGTGCATTGAAGCTTATGGTGACAAAGTAAATGTCTTAATATAAAAACTACAAAGAAACTTTCTGAGAATATTTATTCTGATGTGTTAATTCATCTCACAAATTTACACGATTCTTTTCATGGAGCAGTTTGGTAGCACTGTTTTTATTGCACCTGAGAAGAGATATTTTGGATCGCATTGAAACCTATGGTGGCAAAGGAAGTATCCTCAGATAAAAACTAGAAAGACCCTTTCTGAGAAAGTCTTTTGTGATGTGTAAATTCATCTCACAGAGTTAAACCTTTCTTTTCATGGAGCAGTTTGCTAACATTGTTTTCATGGGATCTGCAAAGGAATATTTCTGAGCACTCTGAGGCCTATGGTGAATAAGGAAATATCCTAAGATAAAAACTCGAAAGAAGCTTTCTGAGAAACTGCTTTGTGATGTGTGAGTTCATCTCACAGAGTTACAGTGTCCTTTTCATTTGCCAGTTTGCTAACACTCCTTTCTTGGCTTCTGCAATGGGCTATTCCCAAGCGTATTGAAGCTTATGGTGACAAAGAAAATATCCTCATATAAAAACTAGAAAGAAGCATTTTGAGAAACTGCTTTTTGATGTGTTAATTCAGCTCACAGTGTTACATGATTCCTTTGATGGATCAGTTTGGTAGCACTGTTTTTGGGGAATCTGAGAAGGTATATTTTTTATTGCATTGAAGCCTATGGTGACATAGTAAATATCCTCAGATAAAAACTAGAAAGAAGCTTTCTGAGAAAGTTTTTTGTGATGTGTGAGTTCATCTCACTGAGTTACACTTTTCTTTTCATGGAGGAGTTTGCTAATACTGTTTTAGTGGAATCTGCAATGTGATATTTGGGATTGCATTGAGGCCTTGGAAATATCCTCAGATAAAAACTAGAAAGAAGCTGTCTGAGAAAGAATGCTTCTGTGAGTTCATCTCACGGAGTTACACTGTTGTTTTCATTGACCAGTTTGATAACACTATTTTCGTGGAATCTGCAATAAGATACTTGAGAGTGAATGGAAGCCTGTGGTAACAAATTAAATATCCTCAGAGTAAAACAAAAAATAAGCTTTCCGAGAAATTGCTTTGTGATGTGATAATTCATCTCACAGATTTACACATTTCCTTTCATGGATCACTTTGCTAACACTATTTTTGTGGAATCTGCAAAGCACTGTTCACGAGTGCATTGAAGCAAATGATGAAAAAGGAAATATCTGCAGAGAAAAACTAGAACGAATCTATCTGAGATGTTGCTTTGTGATTTGTGAATTCATCTCACAGTGTTACATGATTCTTTTTATGGGGTAGTTTGGTAGCACTGTTCTTGTGGAATCTGAGGAGGGCTATTTTGGATCACATTGAAGTCTGGTGACAAAGGAACTATCCTCAGATAAAATCTAGAAATAAACTTTCTGAGAGACTTCTTTCTGATGTGTGAATTCATCTCACATGGTTACATGATTCTTTTTATGGAGCAGTTTGGTAGCACTATTTTTCGAGAATCTGAGAAGGGATATTTTGGAACTGCAATAGGACATTTGGGAGCACATTGAAGCCTACGGTGACATAGGAAATATCCTCAGACAAAAACTAAAAGGAAGCTTTCTCAGAAATTGCTTTGTGATGTGTGAATTCATCTCACAGATTTACACCTTTCTTTTCTTGGAGCAGTTTGCTAGCACTGTATTCATGGAATCCGCAAAAGGATATACAAGAATACATTGAGGCCTAAGGTGAAAATGGAAATATCCTCAGTCAACAACTAGAAAGAATATCTCTGAGAAACTGCTTTGTGATGTGTGAATTCATCTCACAGAGTTACACCATTCTTTTCATGGAGGAGTTTAGGAGCACTGTTTTTGGAGAACCTCAGAAGTGATATTTTGGACCGCATTGAAGCCTAAGGTGACAAAGGAAATATCCTCAGATTAAAACCAAAAAGAAGCTTTCTGTGAAACTGCTTTGTGATGTGTGAATTCATCTCACTGAGTAACATTGTTCTTTACATTGAGAAGTTTTGCTAACAGTTTTTTCGTTTAATCTGCAATGGGATATTCTGGAGTGCATTGAGGAATATGGTGAAAAAGCAAATACCCTCAGATAAAAATGAGAAAGAAGCTTTCAGAGAAACTCCTTTGTGATGCATGCATTCATCTCATAGAGTTACACGATTGTTTTTGTGGAACAGTTTGGTAGCACTGTTTTTGGGGAATCTGAGAATTGATATTTTGGATTACATTGAAGCTTAGGGTGACAATGGAAATATAATGAGATAAAAACCAAATAGAAGCTTTCCAATAAGCTTTTTTTGTGATGTGTGAATTCATCTCCCAGAGTTACACTGTTCTTTTCATTGATCAGTTTGTTCACACCACATTATTGGAATCTGCAAGGGGATATTTTGGAGCACATTGAAGCTCATTGTGACAAAGGAAATATCCTCAGACAAAAAGTGGAAAGAAGCTTTCTAAGAAACTGCTTTGATATTTGTGAATTCATCTCACAGAGTTACATGATTGTTTTCATGAAACAGTTTGGTAGCACTGTTTTTGGGGAATCTGAGAATTGATATTTTGGATTGCATTGAAGGTAGGGTGACAATGTAAATATCCTCAGATAAAACTAGAATTAAGTTTTCTGAGAAACTTCTTTGTGATCTGTGAATTCAACTCAGAGAGTTACAATTTCTTTTCATTTATCAGTTTGCTAAGACTGTTTTTGTGGAATCCACCAAGGTATATTTGGGAATGCATTGAGGCCTAAGGTGGAAAAGGATATATCCTCAGATAAAAACTAGAAAGACTCATTCTGAGAAACTGCTTTGTGATGTGTGAACTCATCTCACTGAGCTACACTGTTCTTTTCAATGAGCAGTTTGATAATGTTTTCTTGGATTCTGTACTGGGATATTTCGGAGCACATTGAATCTTATGGTGACAAATGAAATATTCTGATATAAAAACTAGAAATAAGCTTTCTGAGAAACTTCTTTGTGATGCCCTAATTCATCTCATAGAGTTACACTATTCTTTTCATGTGGCAGTTTGGTAGCAATATTTTTGGGGAATCTGAGAAGGGATAATTTGGATTGCATTGAAGCTTATGGTGTGAAAGGAAATATCCTCTGATAAAAACTAGAAATAAGCTTTCTGAGAAACTGCTTTGTGATGTGTGAATTCATCTATCACTGTTTTCTTGGAAACTGTAATGGGATATTTCAGAGGGCATTGAAGTTAATGGTGACAAAGGAAATATCCAGAGACAAAAACTAGAAAGAAGCTTTCTGAGAAACTTGTTTCTGATGTGTGAATTCACCTCACAGTGATACAACTTTCTTTCCCTGGAGCAATTCCCGGCACTGTTTTTGGGGAATTTGAGAAGGGGTATTTTGATTTGCATTGAAGCGTAGGGTGATAAAGTAAATATTCTCAGATAAAAACTAGAAAAAAGTTTTCTGTGAAACAGCTTTGTGATGTGTGAATACATCTCAGAGTTACATCATACTTTTCATCAAGCAGTTTGCTAACAGTGTTTTCTTGGAATCTGCAATGGGATATTTCAGAGCACCTTGAAACTTATGGTGACAAAGGAAATATCTTCACATAAAAACTAGTAAAAAGCTTTCTGAGAAACTGCTATGTGATGTGCTAACTCATCTCACAGCGTTACACCACTGTTTTCATGGATCAGTTTGGTAGCACTGTTTTTGGGTAAGCTGAGAAGGGATATTTTGGATCGTGTTGAAGTATATGTTGACTCAGGAAACATCCTTAGATAAAAACCAGAAAGAAGTTTTCTGAGAAAGTTCTTCATCATGTGAGAATTCAAATCACAGTGTTACAAATTTCTTTTCATGGAGTGGTTTGCTAGCACTGTTTTTGTGGAATCTGCAAAGGGATATTTGGGAGTTCATTGAGGACTATGTTGAAAAAGGGCATATTATCAGTTAAAAGCTAAAAACAATCCTTCTGAGAAACTGCTTTGTGATGTGTGAATTCATCTCACAGAGTTACGTTGTTGTTTTCATTGAGCAGCTTGGTCACACTGTTTTCTTGGAATCTGCAATGGGATATTTGAGAGTGCACTGAAGCCTACGGTGACAAAGGAACTATAATCAGAAGAAAACCAAGAAGAAGCCTAATGAAAAACTTTGTGTTGTCTCCATTCCTCTCACAGAGTCACACTATTCTTTTCATTGACCAGTTTGCTAACATTGTTTTCTTTGAATCTGCAATGGGATATTTTGGAGCACATTGAAGCTTATGGTGACAAAGGAAAAATCCTCAGACAACAACTAAAAAGAAGCTTTCTGAAAAACTGCTTTGTGATTTGTGAATTCATCTCAGAGTTATACGATACTTTTCATGGAGCAGTATGGTAGCAGGGCTTCCTGAGAATCTGAGAAGGGATATTTTGGACCACAATAAAGCCTATGATGACAAAGGAAATATCCTCAGATAAAAACTAGAGAGGAAGCATTCTGAGAAAGTTCTTTGTGATGTGTGAATTCACCTCACAGACTTACACCTTTCTCTTCATGGAGCAGTTTGTTAACACTGTTTTCGTAGAATCTGCAAAGGGATACTAGGGAGTGCATTGAGGTCTATGGTGGAAAAGGAAATATCCTCAGATAAAAACTAGAAAGAAGCTTTCTGAGAAACGGCTTTGTGGTGTGTGAATTCATCTCAGAGGGTTACACTGTTCTTTTCATTGAGATGGATGCTAACACTGTTTTCTTGTAATCTCCAATGGGATATTTCAGAGTGCCTAGAAGCTTAGGGTGACAAAGGAAATATCCTTATACAAAAACTAGAAAGATGCTTTCTCAGAAACTGTTTTGTGATTTGTGATTTCTTGTCACAGAGTTACATGAATCTTTTCATGTAGCAGTTTTGTAGAACACTCTTTGGGAAATATGAGAAGGGATATTTTGGATCGGATTGAAGTCGATGGTGCCAACGGAAATATCCTCCGATAAAAACTAGAAAGAAGTTTTCTAAGAAAGTTCTTTGTCATGTGTGAATTCATCTCACAGAGTTACACCTTTCTTTTCATGAAGCAGTTTGCTAACAGTGTTTTCATGGAATCTGCAATGGAATATTCCGGAGCACATTGAGGTCTATAGTGAAAAAGGAATTTTCCTCAGATGAATACTACAAAGAAGCTTTGTGAGAAACTGCTTTGTGATGGGTGAATTCGTCTCAAAGTGTTACCCCTTTCTTTTCATTCAGCCATTTGGTAGTGGTGTTTTTGGAGAATCTGCAAAGGGATTTTATGGAGCTCACAGAGGTCTATGGTGAAAAAGGAAATATCTGCAGATAAAAACTGGAGAGAAGGTTTTTGAGAAACTGTTTTGTGATGTGTGTATTCACCTCATAAAGATAAACCGTTTTGTTTATTGAGCAGTATGGCCTCACTGTTTCTTTGGTGTCTGAGAAGGGATATTTGGGAGCTCATTGAGACTGATGGTGGAAAAGTAAATATACTCAGATAAAAACTGGAAAGGAGCTTTCTGAGAAATTTCTTTGTGATGGGTGAATTCATCTCCCAGAGATAAACCATTCTTTTCATTGAGCAGTTTGGTAACACTTTTTTTTTTTGAATCTACAAAGTGATATTCAGAGTGCAGAGAAGCCTTTGGTGAAAAAGGAAATATTCTCAGACAAAAACTAGAAAGAAGCTTTCTGAGAGATTGTTTTGTGTTGGGTGAATTTTTCTCACAGTGTTAAATCTTTCTTTTCATTGAGCCGTTTGGTAACACTGATTTTTTGGAATACAGAAAGGGATAATCAAGAGCGGATAGATGCCAAAGTTGAAAAAGGAAATATCTTCAGGTTGAAACTGGAGAGATTGTTTCTGATAACTCCTTTGAGATGCATGCATTCATCTTATAGAGGTGAAGTTTTCTGTTGGGAGACCAGCTTGACATCAGTGTTTTTGTGGTGTTTGAGAAGGGATATTTGGGAGCACATGAAGCCGATGGTGGAAAAGGAAATATCCTGAGATAAAAAGTATAAAGAATATTTCTGAGAAATTTCTGGGTGATGGGTGAATTCAACACACAGAGTTCCACCTTTGTTTTCTTTGAGCAGTTTGGCTGCACTGATTTCATGGTATCTGCAAAGGGATATTCGGGAGCTCCTAGAGGCCTTTGGTGAAAAAGGAAATAACATCAGATAAAAACTAGAGAGAAGCTTTTCAAGAAATGATTTTGTGATGATTGTATTAATCTCATAGGGTTTAACCTTTTTGTTTACTGAGTAATTCGGAATCATTGTTTTTGTGGTATCTGAGAAGGGTTTTGGGGGGCACATTGAATCCAATAGTGAAAAAGGAATTATCCTCAGATTTAAACTAGAAAGAAGCTTTCTGAGAAATGTCTTTGTGATGGTTGAATTCATCTCACAGAGTTACATTTTCCAGTTTGGTAGCACTGTTTTTGTGGAAACTTCAAGGGGATATTTGGGAGCATAGAGGCCTAAGGTGAAAAAACAAAATTCTTCAGTTAAAAGCTGGAGTGAAGCTTTCAGAGAAATTCCTTTCATCTCATAGGGCTAAATGTTTCTGTTGAGGGAGCACTTTGGCATCAGTGTTTTTGTGGTGTCTGAGAAGGGATATTTGGCAGTGCATTGAAGCCTATGGTGGAAAAGGAAATATCATCAGATGAAAACTAGAAAGAAGCTTTGTAAGAAACCACTTTTGGATGGGTGGATTAATCTCACAGAGATACACAGGTGTTTTCATTTAGCAGTTTGATAATACTATTTCCGTGGAATCTGCAATAGGATATTTGGGAATGCATTGAAGCCTAAGGTGACAAAGGAAATATCTTCAGAAAAAAACAAAAAAGATTTCTGAGAAACTTCTTTGTGATGTGTGAATTCATGTCACACATTTACACCTTTCTTATCATGGAGCAGATTGCTAACACCGTTTCCGTGGAATCTGCAAAGGGATACTAACGAGTGCATTGAGGCTTATGGTGAAAAAGGAAATATCCTCAGACAAAAACTAGAAAGATTTCTGAGAAACTGCTTTGTGAATTGTGAATTCACCTCACAGAGTTACACGATACTTTTCATGGAGCAGTTTGGTAGCACTGTTTTGGGGAAATCTGAGAAGGCATATTTTGGATTGCGTTGAAGCCTATGGTGACAAAGGTAATATCCTCAGATTAAAACTAGAAAGAAGCTTTCTGAGATGCTGCTTTGTGATGTGTGAATTCATCTCACAGAGTTACACCTTTACTTTCATGGGGCAGTTTGCTGACACTGTTTTCGTGGAATCTGCAAAGGGATATTTATGAGCCATTTGAGACATTTGGCGAAAAGGGAAATATCCTCAGATTTAAACTAGAAAGAAGCTTTCTGAGAAACTGCTTTGTGATGTTTGAATTCATCTCACAGAGTTACATTGTTCTTTGCATTGTGCATTTTTCCAGCAATGTTTTTGTGAAATATTCAGTATTATATTTTGGAGCACATTGAAGCCTATGGTGACAAAGGAAATATCCTCAGATAAAAACCGAAAATAAGTTTTTGTCAGAAACTGCTTTGTGATGAGATAATTCATCTCATAGAGTTACACTGTTCTTTTCATTAAGCAGTTTGCTAACCTTGTGTTTCTGGAATCTGCAATGGGATATTTTGGAGCACATTCAAGTTTAGAGTGACAAATAAAATATCCTCAGACAAAAACTAGAAAGAAGCATTCTGAAAAACTGCTTTGTGATTTGTGAATTCATCTCACAGAGTTACATGATTCTTTTTAGGGAGAAGTTTGGTAGCACTGTTTTTATGGAATCTTCAAAGGGATATTTGGGAACTCCTAGAAGCCTACAGTGAGAAAGGAAATAACTTCAGATAAAAACTGGAGAGAAGGTTTTTGAGAAATGGTTTTTGATGTATTTATTCATCTCATAGAGTTTAACCTTTTTGTTGATTGAGCAGTTCAGCATCACTGTTTTTGTGGTATCTGAGAGAATATATTTGGGAGCACATTGAAGTTTATGATGAAAAAGAAAGTATCCTCAGATTTAAACTAGAAAGAAGTTTTCTGAGAAACTGCTTTGTGATGGGTGAATTCATCTCACAGAGTTACACCATTCTTTTCATTGAGCAGTTTGGTAGCACTGTTTTTGTACAATGTGCAGAGGGATATTTGGGAGCACATAGAGGCTTAATGTGAGAAAATAAAATTCTTCAGGTAAAAACTGGAGAGAAGCTTTCTGAAAAGCTCCTTTATTATGTGTGTATTCATCTCACAGAGCTAAAACTTTCTGTTGAGGGAGCACTTTGGCTTCACTGTTTTTATGGTGTCTGTGAAGGGATATTTGGGAACCCATTGAAGTCTATGGTGGAAAAGGAAATATCCTCAGATAAAAACTAGAAAGAAACTTCCTGAGAAACTCCTTTGGGATGGGTCAATTTACCTCACAGTTACATTATCCTTTTGGTGGTGCAGTTTGTTAGCACTGTTTTTGTGAAATCTGCAGAGGCATATCTTGGAGTGCATAGAGGCCTAAGGTGAAAAAAGAAAATTCTTCAGGTAACAACTGGAGTGAAGCTTTCAGTGAATCTCCTTTGTGATGTTTGCATTCATCTAATAGAGCTAAGTGTTTCTGTTGAGGGAGCACTTTGGCATCAATGTTTTTGTGGTGTCTGAGAAAGAAATTTTGGGAGCGCTTTGAAGCCAATGGTGGAAAAGGAAACATCCTCATGTAAAAGCTAGAAAGAAGCATTCTTCGAAATCACTTTGTGATATGTTAATTCATGTCACAGAGTTACATAATTCTTTTCATGGAGCAGTTCAGTAACATTGTTTTCATGGAATCTGCAAAGGGATATTTGGGAATGCATTGATGCCTATAGTGAAAACGAAAATATCCTCAGATAAAAACTAGAAAGAAGCTTTCTCAGAAACGGCTTTGTGATGTGTGAATTCATCTCACAGAGTTACAAGGTTCTTTCATTGAGCATTTTCTAACAATGTTTTCGTGGAATCTGCAATAGGATATTTTCGAGCACATTGAAGCCTATGTTGAGAAAGGAAATATCCTCAGATTAAAAGAAAAAGAAGGTTTCTGAGAAACTGCTTTGTGATGTGTGAATTCATCTGACAGAATCACACTGTACTTTTCATTGAGCAGTTTGCTAACAATGTTTTCTTGGAATCTGCGGTGGGATACTTCAGAGCGCCTTGAAGCTTATGGTGACAAAGGAAATATCCTCATATAAAAACTAGAAAGAAGCTTTCTGAGACACCACTTTGTGATGTGTAAATTCATCCCAAAATGTTACACGATTCTTTTCATTCACCTTTTTGGCAGCAGTGTTTTGGGGGAATATGAGAAGGTATATTTTGCATCATACTGAAGCCTATGGTGACAAAGGAAATAGCCTCAGATAAAAGCTAGAATGAAGCTTTCTGAGCAACTACTTTCTGATGTGTTAATTCATCCCACAGAGTTACACCTTTATTTTCATGGAGCAGTTTGCAAACACTGATTCCCTGGAATCTGCAAAGGGATATTTGGAAGGGCATTGAGGCCTATGGTGAAAAACGAAATATCATCAGATAAAAACTACAAAGAAGCTTTCTGAGAAACTGGTTTGTGATGTGTGTATTCACCTCACAGAGTTACACTTTCCTTTTCTTTGAGCAGTTTGCTAACACTGTTTTCTTGGAATCTACAATGGAATATATCAGAGCGCATAGAAGTGTATGGTGACAAAGGAAATATCCTCATAAAAAACTAGAAAGAAGCTTTCTGAGAAACAACCTCATGATGTGTTTGTTCATCTCAAAGAGTTACACAATCTTTTTATGGATCAGTTTGGTGGCTCTGTGTTTGGGGAATCTGAGAAGGAATATTTCAGATTGCCTTGAAGTCTATGGTGACAAAGGAATTATCCTCAGTTTAAAACTAGAAAGAAGCTTTCTGAGAAAGTTCTTTCTGATGTGTGAATTCATCTCACAGATCTACACCTTTCTTTTCATGGATCAGTATACTCACACTGTTTTCATTGAATCTAAAAAGAGATATTTGGCAGTGTTTTGAGACCTATGGTGAAAAAGGAAATATCCTCAGATTAAAACTAAAAAGAATCTTCCTGAGAAACTGCTTTGTGATGGGTCAATTTATCTCACAGGGTTACATCATTCCTTTCATGGAGCAGTTTGTTAGCTCTGTTTTTGTGGAACCTGCAAAGGGATAAGTGGGAGCACATAGAGGCCTAAGGTGAAAAAAGAAATTTCTTCGATAACAACTGGAGAGAAACTTTTGGAGAAACCTCTTTGTGATGTGTGCATTCAACAGATAGAGCTAAGAGTTTCTGTTGAGGGAGTACATGGCACCACTGTTTTTGTGGTGTCTGAGAAGGGATATTTGGGAGCATGTTGAAGCTTATGGTGGACAGGGAAATATCACCAGGTAAAAACTAGAAAGAAGCTTTCTTCAAAACCAGTTTGTGATGTGTTAATTCATCTCATAGAATTATACAATTCTTTCCATGGATCAGTTCCGTAGCACTGTTTTTGGGGAATCTGAGAAGAGATATATTGGATCACATCGAAGCCTATGGTGACAAAGGAAATATCCTCAGATAACAACTGGAAGGAAGTTTCTGAGACCATTCTTTGTGATGTCTGAATTCATCTCACAGAGTTACACCTTTCTTTTCATGGAGCAGTTTGCTAACACTGCTTCCATGGAATCTGCAAAGGCATATTTTGGAGCGGATTGAGGCCTATGTTTACAAGGGAAATATTCTCAGATAAAAACTAGAAAGAAGCTTTTTGAGAAACAGCTTTGTGATGTGTGAATTGAACTCACAGAGTTACACCGTTATTTTCATTTAGCAGTTTGCTAACACTGTTTTCATGGATTCTGTGAAGGGATATCTGGGAGTGCATTGAGGCCTGTAGTGAAAAAGAAAATATCCTCAGATAAAACTAGAAAGAAGTTTTCTGAGAAACTGCTTTGTGGTATATGAATTCATCTCACAGAGTTACATCATTCTTTTCATTGAGCATATTAATAACACTGGTTTCGTGGAATCTGCAGTAGGATATTTTGGAGCACATTGAAGCTTAGGGTGACAAAGAAAATATCCTCAGACAAAAACTAGAAAAAAGCTTTCTGACAAACTGCTTTGTGATTTGGGAGCTCATCTCACAGACTTACATGATTCTTTTCAGGGAGTACTTTGGTAGCATATATTTATAGAATCTTCAAAGGGACATTTGGGAGCTAGAAACTAGAAGGAAGTTTTCTGAGAAAGTTCTATGTGATCTAGTGCCTTGAAGATTTTGGTGACAAAGGAAATATCCTCAGATAAAAACTAGAAAGAAATTTTCTGAGAAACCACTTTGTGATGTGTTAATTCAGCACAGAGTTACAGGTTTCTTTTCATGGAGCAGTCTCCTAACACTGTTTTCATGGAATCTGCAATGGGATATTCAGGAACTCTTGGCGGCCTACAGTGAAAAAGGAAATAACTTCAGACAAAAACTGGAGAGAAGCTTTTCCAGAAATGGTTTTGTGATGTGTGTATTAATCTCAAAGAGTTTAAACTTCCTGTTGATTGAACAGTTTGGCATAACTGTTTTTGTGGTATCTGAGAGGATATATTTGGGAGCCCACTGAAGCCTACCGTGAGAAAGGAAATATCCTCAGATTTAATCTAGAAAGTAATTTTCTGAGAAACTTCTTTGTGATGGGTGAATTCACCTGTCAGATTTACGTCTTTCTTTTCATGGAGCAGTTCGCTAACTCTATTGTTATGGGATCTGCGAAGGACATTTTGGAGCACTGTGAAGCTTATAGTGACAAATTAAATATCTTCATATAAAAACTAGAAAGAAGCTTTCTGAGAAACCGCTTTGTAATGTGTTAATTCATCTCACAGAGTTACACGAATCTTTTCATGGATCAATTTGGTACCACTGTTTTTGGGGATTCTGAGGAGGGATATATTGGATCGCATTGAAGCCTATGGTGACAAAAGAAATATTCTCCAGTAAAAACTAGAAAGAAGCTTTAAGAGAAAGTTGGTTGTGATGATTGAATTCATCTCACAGTTTTACACCTTTCTTTTCATAGAGCAGTTTGCTAACACTGTTTCCGTGGAATCTGTGAAGGAATATCTGGGAGTGCATTGAGGCCAGTAGTGAAAAAGAAAATATCCTCAGATAAAACTAGAAAGAAGCTTTCTGAAAAACTGCTTTGTGATATGTGAATTCATCTCACAAAGTTACATCATTTTTTTAATTGAGTATATTGATAACACTGGTTTCATGGAATCTGAAGTAGGATATTTGAGAGTACATTGAAGCTAATGGTGACAATGGAAATATCCTCAGAAAAAAAATACAAAGCGAATTTCTGAGAAACTGCTTTGTGATATGTGAATTCCTCTCACAGAGTTACATGATTCTTTTTTTGCAGGAGTTTTTTAACCGAGTTTGCATGGAATCTGCAATAGGATATTTGTGTGCACATTGAAGCCTATGGTGACAAAGGAAATATCCTCAAATAAAAACTAGAAAGAAGCTTTCTGAGAAACTGCCTTGTGATGTGTGAATTCATCTTGCAGTTACAACGTTCTTTTCACAGAGCAGTTTGATGACACTGTTTTCATGGAATCTGCAACAGGATATTTTGTAACGCATTGAAGCCTCTGGTGACAAAGTAAATATTCTCAGATAAAAACCAAAAACATCTCTGGGAAACTGCTTTGTGACGTGTGAATTCATCTCACAATGTTACACCATTCTTTTCATTGAGAGGTTTGCTAACACCTTTTTCATGGAATCTGCAGTGGGATATTCGTGAGTGCATAGTGGAATATGATGAAAAAGGAAATATCCTCACATAAAAACTAGTAAGGAGCTTATTGAGAAACAGCTTTGTGATGTCTGAATTCATTTCACAGAGTTACACCATTTTTTCATGAAGCAGTGTTGTAGCACTGTTGTTGAGGAATCTGTAATACGATATTTGGAAGAGCATTGAAGCCTATTCTGACAATGGAAATATCCTCAGACAAAAAACAAAAAGAAGCTTTCTGAGAAACTGCTTTGTGATGTGTGAGTTCATCTCACAAATTACACCTTTCTTTTCATGCAACAGTTAGCTAACACTATTTTTGTGGAATCTGCAAAGGGGTATTAGTGAGTGCATTAGGCCTGTAGTTAAAAAGGAAATATCCACCAACAAAAACTAGAAATAATTTTTCTGAGAAACTGCTTTGTGATTTGTGAAGTCATCTCACAGAGTTACATGACACCTTTCATGGAACAGTTAGGTAGCACTGTTTTTGGGGAATCTGAGAAGGGATATTGTGGATAGCAATGAAGCCTATGATGACAAAGGAAATATCCTGAGTTAAAAAATAGAAAGAAGCTACAGAGAAAATACTTTGAAATGTGTGAATTCATCTCACAGAGATACACCTTTTTTTCATGGAGCAGCTTGATGACACTTTTTGGGGGAATCTGCAATTCTATAATTCATAGCACACTGAGGAATATGGTTAAAAAGTACATATCCCCAGATAAAAGCTAGTAAGAAGCTTCCTGAGAAACAACTTTGTGATGTGTGAATTTATTTCACAGAGTTACACCATTCTTTTCATGGAGCAGTATGGTAGCAATAGGATATTTGGGAGTGAATTAAAGCCTATGGTGACAATGGAAATATCCTCAGACAAAAAGCAAAATGAATCTTTCTGAGAAATTGCTTTGTGATGGGTGAATTCTCTCATATATATATACATTTCTTTTCAAGGAGCAGTTTGCTAACAGTATTTTCGTGGAATCTTCAAAGGGATATTTGCGAGTGCATTGAGGCCTATGGTGAAAAAAGAAATATCCTCAGATAAAAACTAGAAAGAAGCTTTCTGAGAAATTGTTTTCTGATGTGTGAATTCATCTCACAGAGTTACACTGTTCTTTTCATTGAGCAGTTTGCTAACATTGTTTTCTTGGAATCCAAAATGGGATGTATCAGAATACATTGAAGCTTATATTGAAAAAGAAAATATCCTCAGAAAAAACTAGGAAGAAACCTTCTGAGAAACTGCTTTCTGATTTGTGAATTCATCTCACAGAATTACACCTTTCCTTTCATGGAGCAGTTTGGTAGCACTGTTTTTGGGGAATCTGAGAAGGGATATTTTGGATCGCCTTGAAGTAAACTGTTCTTTTCATTGATCAGTTTGCTAACAGTGTTTTCTTGGAATCCACAATGGGATATTTCAGAGCACATAGAAGTGTATGGTGACAAAGGAAATAGCCTCATATAAAAACTAGAAAGAAGCTTGCTGAGAAACTGCTTTGTGGTGAGTGAATTCATCTCAGAGAGTTACCCCTTTCTTTCTATTGAGGAGTCTTCTAATACTGTTGTCGTGGAATCTGCAAAGGGCTATTTGGAAGAGCTTTGAGGCCTAGGGTGAAAAAGAAAATGCCCTCAGATAAAAACTAGAAAGATGCTTTCTGAGAAACTGCTTTGTGATATGTTAATTTCTCACAGAATTACACTGTACATTTCATTGAGCAGTTTGATAACACTGTTTCATGGAACCTGCAATAGGATATTTGGGAGCACATTGAAGCCCATGGTGAAAAAGGGAATATCCTCAGATAAAACCTAGGAAGAATCTTCCTTAGAAACTGTTTGGTGATTTATGAATTGATCTCATAGACTTACACGATTGTTTTCATGGATCAGTTGCATAGCCCTATTTTTCAAGAATCTGAGAAGGGATATTTTGGATTGCATTGAAGCCTATGGTGACAAAGGAAATATCCTCAGACCAAAACGACAAAGAAACTTTCTGAGAATGATCTTTATGATTTGTGAATTAATCTCACAGATGTAGGCTGCTTTTTTCATTGAGCAGTTTAATAACACTGTCTTCCTCAAGCTGTAACAGGATATTTCGGAGCTCATTGAAGCCTATGGTTACAAAGGAAATATTCTCAGAATAAAACCAAAAAGAAGCTTTCTGAGAGACTGTTTTGTGATGTGTGAAATCATCTCACAGAGTTTCAACGTTCTTTTCATTGAACGGTATAACACTGTTTCCTTGCAATCTGCAATAGGATATTTGAGAGCACATTGAAGCTTATGGTGACAAAGAAAATATCCTAGTAGAAAAACCAAAAAGAATCTTTCTGAGAAACGCTTTGTGATGTGTGAATTCAACTCACAGAGTTATGCCATTCTTTTCATTGAGCAGTTTGCTGACAGTTTTCTTGGAATGTGCAATGGGATATTTCGGAGCGCATTGAAGCTTATTGTGACTAAGGAAATATCCTCAGACAAATAAAGAATGAAATTTTCTGAGAAACTCCTTTATGATTTGTGAATTCATCTCCCAGAGTAACAGAATCACTTTCATGTATCAGTTTGATAGCACTGTTTCAGGGGAGACTGAAAAGGGACATTTTGGATCACATTGAAGCTTGTGGTGACTGAGGAAATATCCTCAGATAAAAACTGAAAAGAAGCTTTGTGAGAAACTGCTTTGTGATTTGTGAATTCATCTCACAGAGTCACACAATTCTTTTCATTGAGTAGTTTGGTAGCATGGTTTTTGTGGAATCAGAGAAGGGATATTTTGGATTGCATTGAAGACTAAGGTGACTAAGGAAATATCCTCAGATAAAATCTAGATGGAAGCTTTCTGAGAAATTTCTTTGTGATGCATGAATTCACATCATAGAGACACACCTTTCTTTTCATGGAGCATTTTGCTAACACGGTTTTCTTGGAATCTGCAAAGGGATATTTGCGAACCCATTCAGGACCATAGTGTAAAAGCAGATATCCTTATAGAAAAGTGAGAAAGAAGTTTTCTGAGAAAATGCGTAGTGATGTCTGAATTCATCTCACAGAGTTACACTATTCTTTTCATTGAGCAGTTAGCTAACACTGTTTTCTTGGAATCTGCTCGGCATATTTCGGAGCGCATTGAAGCCTATTGTTAAAAATTAAGCCAGGTGCGGTGGCTCAAGCCTGTAATCCCAGCACTTTGGGAGGCTGAGACAGGCAGATCACGAGGTCAGGAGATCGACACCATCCTGGCTAACATGGTGAAACCCCGTCTCTACTAAAAAATACAAAAAACTAGCTGGGCGAGGTGGTGGGCACCTGTAGTCCCAGCTACCTGGAAGGCTGAGGCAGAAAAATGGCATAAACCCAGGAGGTGGAGCTTGCAGTGAGCTGAGATCCGGCCACTGCACTCCAGCCTGGGCGACAGAGCCAGACTCCGTCTCAAAAAAAAAAAAAAAATTAAATATGTGCAGACCAAAACTAGAAAGAGGCTTTTTAGAAACTCCTTTGTGATTTGTGAATTCATATCACAGTGTTACACGATGTTTTCAATGGATCAGTTTGATAGCACTGTTTTTTGGGGAATCTGAGGAGCGATATTTTGGATCGCATTGAAGCCTATGATGTCAAAGGAAATATCCTCAGATAAAAACTAGAAACAAGCTTTGTGAGAAATTGCTTTGTGATGTGAAAATTCATCTCACAGCGTTACACCTTTCTTTTCATGGAGCAGTTTGCTAACACTGTTTTCGTGGAATCTGCAAAGGGATATCTGAGAGTGTTTTGAGGCCTATGGTGAAAAAGGAAATATGCTCAGATTAAATCTAGAAAGAAGCTTTCTGAGAAACTGCTTTGTGATAAGTGAATTCATCTCACAGAGTTACACCGTTTTTTTCTTTGAGCCTTTTGAAAACAGTGTTTTCGTGGAGTCTGCAAAAGGATATTTCTGAGTGCATTGAAGCCTATGATGACAAATGAAATATCCCCATAGAAAAAACAAAAAGAAGCTTTCTGAGAAACTTCTTTGTGATGTTTGAATTCAACTCCAGAGGTACTGACTTCTTTTCATTGAATTGTTTCCTAACACTGGTTTCTTGAAATATATGATCGGATACTTTGGAAAGCATTGAAGCTTATTGCTAAAAAGTAAATGTCCTCAGACAAAAACCAGAAAGAAACATTCTGAGAAACTGCTGTGTGATTTGTGAATTCATCACACAGGGTTATATGATTCTTTTCATGGATCAGTTTGACGTCTCTCTTTTTGGGGAATCTGGGAAGGGATATTTTGGATCACATTGACGCATATGGTGATAAAGGTAATATCCTCAGATAAAATCAAGAAAGAAGCTTCCTGAGAAAGTTCTTTGTGGTGTGTGAACTCATCTCACAGAGTTACACCTTTCCTTTCATGGAGCAGTTTACCAACACTGTTTTCGTGGAATCTGCATAGTGGTATTTGTGAGCACATTGAGGCCTATGTTGAAAAAGGAAATATTGTCAGATAAAAACTAGAAAGAAGCTTTCTGAGAAACTGCTTTGTGATGGTGAATTCATTTCACAGAGCTACACTGTGCTTTTCTTTGAGCCATTTGATAACACAGTTTTTGTGGAGTCTGCTGTAGGATATTTGAGAGTGCATTGAGCCTATTTTGACAAAGAACATATCCTTATAGATAAACCAAAAGGAAACTTTCTGAGAAACTGCTTTGTGATGTGGAAATTCAATTCACAGTGTTACCCAGTTCTTTTCATTGAGCAGTGTGCTAGCACCATATTCCTGGATCCACAATAGGATATTTTGGAGTGCAGTGTAGCTTATTGTCAAAAAGTAAATATCCACAGACAAAAGTTAAAAAGAAACATTTTGAGAAACTGCATTGTGAATTAATCTCACAGAGTTACACGATTCTTTTCATGGATCAGTTTGATAGCACTTTTTCTGGGGAAACTTTGAAGGGATATTTTGGATCACATTGAAGCCTATGGTGACAGCTGAAATATCCTGATAAAAAGTAGAGAGAAGCTTTCTGAGAAAGTCCTTCGTGATGTGTGAATACATCTCAGTGAGTTACACCTCTTTTTTCTTGGAGCTGAGTGCTAATACCCTTTTCGTGGAATCTTCAAAGTGATATTTGGGAACACATTGAGGACTATGGTGAAAAAAGAAATATCCACAGATAAAAATAGGAAAGAAGCTTTCTGAGAAGTTTCTTTGTGATTTGTGAATTCATCTCACAGAGATACACATTTCTTTACAAGGTGCAGCTTGTTAACACTGTTTCTGTGTTCCAACATAGTCTTCATGAAGCAGTTTGCTGACACTGTTTTCATGGATTCTGTAAAGTGATATTTCGGAGCGCTTTGAGTCCTATGGTGAAAAAGGAAATACCCACAGATAAAAACTGTGAAAAGCGTTCTGAGAAACTACACTATGATGAGTGAATGTAACTCACAGAGTTACGCTTTCCTCTTCATTGATCAGTTTGCTAACACAGTTTTCTTGAAATCTGCAATGGGATATTTTTTAGCGCAATGAAGCTTACAGTGACAAAGGAAATGTCCCCAGATAAAAACGTGAAAGAAGCTGTCTGAGAAATTGCTTTCTGATATGTGACTTCATCTCACAGACTTACACCACTATTTTGTCCAGCTGTTTGCTAGCGCTGATTTTTTTGGAGTGTGAGAACTGATATTTCGGATGGGTTTGAGGAGTATAAGGACAAAGGAAATATCCTCAGAGAAAAACCGGAGTGAACCTTTCTCAGAAACTGCTTTGTGATACGTGAATTCTTCTCACAGATTTACAATTGCGTTTCATGGAGCAGTCTAGTACCACTATCTTTGGGGAGTCTGAAAAGGGAATTTATGGTTTGCATTGAGGCCCACCTTGAAAAAGGAAATATCTTTAATTAAAAACATGAAAGAAGCTTTCTAAGAAACACCTTTGTGATATGTGAATTCATCTCACAGAGTTCCAACTTAGTCTTCATGAAGCAGTTTGCTTACACAGTTTTCGTGGAATCTGTACAGTGATAATTCGAAGCGCTTTGAGGCCTATCGTGAAAAAGGAAATATCGAGAGATAAAAACTGCAAAGGAGCTTCTGAGAACCTGCAATGTGATGTGTGCATTCAACTCCCAGAGTTACACTTTTCTCTTCATTGATCAGTTTGCTAACACAGTTTCTTGAAATCTGCAATGGGATATTTTTTAGCGCAATGAAGCTTACAGTGACAAAGGATATATCCTCAGATAAAAATGTGAAAGAAGCTTTATGAGAAATTGCTTTCTGATATGTGACTTCATCTCACAAAGTTACACCACTATTTCGTGCAGCCGTTTGCTAACCATGTGTTGGTGGATTCTGAATTCACATTGAAGTCTATGGTGACAAAGGAAATACCCCCAGATGAGAACTAGAGAGAAATTTCTGAGAAACTGCTTTGTGATGTGTGAATTCACCTCACAAATTTACACCTTTCTTTTCATGGAGTTCTGAGAAACTGCACTGTGTTTAGTGAATGCAGATAGCACTGTTTTGGGGGAATCTGAGAAGGGATATTTTGGATCGCTTTGAATCCTATGGTGTCAAAGGAAATATCCTCAGATTAAAACTAGAAAAAAGCTTTCAAGGAACTTCTTTGTGATTTGTGAATTCATATCACATAATTACACCTTTCTTTTCATGGAACAGGTTGCTAACACTGTTTTAGTGGAATCTGCACTGGTATAATTGGGAGCACTCTGAGGCCTATTGTGAAAATGAAAATATCTTCAGATTAAAACTAGAGAGAAGCTTTCTGAGAAACTGCTTTGAGTTGAGTGTATTTATCTCACAGAGTTACACTGTTGGTTTTATTGAGCAGTTTTCTAACACTGTCTTCTAGGAATCTGCAATGGGATACTTTGGAGCATACTGAAGCTTATGGTGACAAAGGAAATGCATTAATATAAAAACTAGAAAGAAGCTTTCTGAGAAATCGTTAGTGATGTGTTAACTCATCTCACAGAGTTACACTATTGTTTTCATGAATTAGTTTTTTAGCACTGTTTTTGGAGTATCCAAGTAGGGATATTTTTGATAGCATTGAAGCCTAGGGTGACAAAGAAATTATCCTTAGATAAAAACTAGAAAGAAGTTCTCTGAGAAAGGCTTTTGTGATGTGTGAATTCATCTCGCAGAGTTACACATCTGTGTTCATGGAGAATTGTGCTAACACTGTTTTCGTGGAATCTGCAAAGGGATATCTGTGAGTGCATTGAGGCCTATGGTGAAAAAGGAAATATCCTCATATAAAAACTAGAGAGAAGCTTTCTGAGAAACTGCTTAGGGATGTGGTGATTCATTTCACAGGGTTGCGTGATTCAGTTCATGAATGAATTTGGTAACATTGTTTTTGGGGTATCTGAGAAGGGATATTTTGGATCGCATTGAAGCCTATGGTGACAAATGAAATACCCTCAGGTAAAAACTAGAAAGAAACTTTCTGAGAAACTGCTTTGTGATTTTTGAATTCATCTCACCGAGTTACACAATTCTTTTCATGGGGCAGTTCGATAGCACTGTTTTTGGGGAATCTGAGAAAGGATATTTTGGAGCACATTGAAACCTATGGTGACAAAGGAAATATCCTCAGATAAAAACTAGAAAGAAGTTTCTGAGAAACTGCTTTGTGATGTGTGAATTCATCACACAGAGTTACACGGTTCTTATCATTCAGCAGTTTGATAACACTGTTTTCGTGGAATCTACAATAGGATATTTGGGAGCTCATTGAAGTCTGTGGTGACAAAGGAAATATGCTCAGAAAAAAACAAAAAGAAGTTTTCTGAGAAACTGCCTTGTGATGTGGAAATCCATCTCACAGAGGTACACTCTTCTTTTCATTGAGCAGTTTGCTAAGACTGCTTTCTTGTTGTCTGCAATTGGATATTTCGGAGCACATTGAACCTTATGGTGACAAAGGAAATATCCTCAGACAAAAACTAGAAAGAAGTTTTCTGAGATACTGGTTTATCATGTGTTAATTCATCTCACAGAGTTACATGATTCTTTTCATGGATCAATATGGTAGTGCCGTTTTGAGGGAATCTGAGAAGGGATATTTTCGATCGCCTTGAAGCCTATGTTAAGAAAGCAATTATCCTCAGATAAAAATTAGAAAGAAACTTTCTGAGAAATTTCTTTGTGATGTGTGAATTTTCCTCACAGAGTTACATGTTTCTCTTCATAGAGCAGTTTGCTAACACTGTTTTCGTGGAATCAGAAAATGGATAGTTTGGAGCACATTGAGGCCTAGAGTGAAAAACGAAATATTCTCATAAAAATTAGATAGAAGCTTTCTGAGAAACTGCATGGTGATGTGCGAAGTCATCTCACAGAGTTACACCATTCTTTTCATTGAACAATGTGATAACACTGGTTTTATTTAATCTATAATAGGATACTTGGTTGTGCTTTGAAGAATATGGTGACAAAGGAAATATCCTCAGGTGAAAATCAAAAAGAAACTTTCTGAGAAACTGCTTTGTGATATGTGAATTTATCTCACAGAGTTGCACCATTCTTTTCATTGAGAAGTTGGCTAAATTTTTTTTCATTTAATCGGCAATCTGATATTCGGTAGCACATTGAGGAATATGGTGAAGAAGGAATTAACCTCAAATAAAAACCAGAAAGAAGCTTTCTGAGAAACTACTTTGTGATGGCTGAATTCATCTCACAGAGTTACACTCTTCTTTTCATTGAACAGTTTGCTAACACTATTTTCTTAGAATCTGCAATCTGTTATTTCAGAGTGCATTGAAGCTTACTTTGAAAAAGGAAATATCTTCATAGGAAAACTGGAAAGAAGCTTTCTGAGAAACCACTTTGTGATGTGATAATTCATCTTACAGAGTTACATTATTCTTTCCATGGATCAGTTTGGTAGCACTGTTTTTAGGTTATCTGAGAAGGAATATTTTGGATCTCTTTGAAGCTTACAGTGACATAGGAAATATCCTCAGATAAAAACTAGAAAGAAGCTTTCTGCAAAAGTTCTTTGTGATATCTGAATTCATCTCACAGAGTTACACCTCTATTTTCATGGAGCATCTTGCTAACACTGTTTTCATGCAATCTGCAAAGGGACATTTGGGAGTGCATTGAGGTCTATAGTGAGAAAGGAAATGTCCTCAGATGAAAACTAGAAGGAAGCTTTCTGAGAAACTGCTTCATGGTGTGTGAATTCAACTCACAGTGTTACACTGATCTTTGCATGGAGCAGTTTGCTTACAGTGTTATCTTGTAATCTACACTCTGATACGTATTATCGCAGTGAAGCTTATGGTGACAAAGGAAATATCCTCACAGAAAACCCAAAGAGATGCTTTCTGAGAAACTGCTTTGTGATGTGTCAATTTATCTCACATAGTTACACCGTTCTTTTCATTGAGTAGTTTTATACCACTGTTTTCGTGGAATCTGCTGTAGGATATTTGGGAGTGCATTGAAGCCTATGGCGATAAAGGAAATTATCTCATTGATACACCAAAAAGAAACTTTCTGAGAAACTACTTTGTGATGTGTGAATTGATCTCACATAGTTACAGGATTGCTTCCTTGAAGCAGTTTGCTAACACTGTTTCTGTGGAATCTGCAGTATGATAAGTTGGAGCGCATTGAAGCCTAGCGTGAGAAAGGAAATTTCCTCAGCAAAACCCAAAAAGAATCTTT
Source organism: Nasalis larvatus (assembly GCA_000772465.1). NCBI lineage: Eukaryota > Metazoa > Chordata > Mammalia > Primates > Cercopithecidae > Nasalis > Nasalis larvatus. The sequence continues at coordinate 29,997,952 of CM003008.1, forward strand.
CTGAGAACTTCTTTGTGATGTGTGAATTCATCTCTCAGATTTACACCTTTCTTTTCATTTAGCAGTTTCATAACACCATTTGCATGGAGTCTGCAAAGGGATATTCACAAGGGTGTTGAGGACTATGGTGAAAAAGGAAATATCCCCAGAAAAAACTATAAAGAAGCTTTTCGATAACCTGCTTTGGGGTTTGTGAATTGATCTCCTAGAGATGCAGGATTCTTTTCTTGGAGCAGTTTGGTAGCACTTTTTCTGGGGAATCTGAAGAGGGATATTTGGATCGCCTTGAAGCCTATGGTGAAAACAAATTATCCTCATATAAAATGTAGAAAGCTTTCTGAGAA
>CM003008.1:30004411-30017651 GCA_000772465.1 Nasalis larvatus
ATATTTACGAGTGCATTGAGTCCTATGGTGAAAAAGGAATTATCCTCAGATAAAAACTAGAAAGAAGCTTTGTGAGAAACTGCTTTCTGATGTGTGAATTCATCTCAAATGGTCACACTGTTCTTTTTAGTGAGCAGTTTCCTTACACTGTTTCCTTGGTATCTGCAATGGAATATTTTGGAGTGCATTGAAATTTAGGGTGACAAACAACATAGCATCATATAAAAACTAGAGAGACGCTTTCTGAGAAACTGCTTTGTGATGTTTTAATTCATCTCCCAGATTTACGTGATTATTTTCATGGATCAGTTTGGTAGCACTGTTTTAGAGGAATCTTACAAGGGATATTGTGGATCACATTGAAGCCTATGGTGAAAAAGAAAGTATCCTCAGATAAAAGCTAGAAAGAAACTTCCTGATACAGTTCTTTGTGATGGGTGAATTCATCTCACAGAGTTACACCATTCTTTTAATGGAACAGTTTGCTAACTCTGTTTTCCTGGAGTCTGCAAAGGGATATTAGGGAGCATATTGAGGCCTATAGTGAAAAAGGAAATATCCTCACATAAAAACTAGAAAGAAGCTTTCTGAGAAACTGCTTTGTGGATTATGAATTCATCTCACAGAGCTAAGCCAAGCTTGTCTTTGAGTCTTTTGATAACACTGTTTTCCTGGAGTCTGCAATAGGATATTTGGGAGTGCAACGAAGAACATGGTGACAAAGAAAATATCCTCATAGAAAAAACAAAAAGAAGCTTTCTGAGAAATAACTTTGTGATTTGTGAATTCATCTCACAGCGTTACACTGTTCTGTTCACTGATCAGTTTGCTAACACTGTTTTCTTGGAGTCTGTAATGGGATATTTCTGAGTGCATTGAAGTTTAAGGTGATGAAGGAAATATCCTGAGACAAAAACTAGAAAGAAGCTTTCTGTGGAACTGCTTTGTGATTTCTGAATTCATGTCATAGAGTTACACCTTTCTGTTTGTGGAGCAACTTGGTAGCCCTGTTTTTGGGGAATGTGAGAAGGGATATTTTGGATCACATTGAAGCCTATGGTGTCAAAGGAAATATCCTCAGATAAAAACTAGAAAGAAACTTTCAGAGAAACTTCTTTGTGATGTGTGTTTTCATCTCACAGAGTTACACTGTTGTTATCATTGAGCAGTTTGCTAACACTGTTTTCTAGGGATCTGCAATGGGATATTTTGGAGCGCACTGAAGCTTATGGTGACAAAGGAAATATATTCATATAAAAACTAGAAAGAAGCTTTCTGAGAAACCACTTTGTGATGTGTTAATTCATCTCCCAGAGTTACACAATTCTTTTCATGGATCATTTTTTAGCACTGTTTTTGTGAATCTGAGAAGGGATATTTTGGATAGCATTGAAGCCTAGGATGACAAGAAATTATCCTCAGATTAAAACTAGAAGGAAGCTTTCTAAGAAAGGCTTTGGTGATGTCCGAATTAATCTCACAGAGATACACCTTTGTTTTCTTGAAGCAACTTGCTAACACTGTTTTCGTGGAATCTGCAAAGGGATATTTGGGACCGCATTGAGGCCGACAGTGAAAAAATAATTATTCTCAGTTAAAAACTGGAAAGAAACTTCATGAGGAACTGCTTTGTGATGTGTGAATTAATCTTCCAGAGATGCAGTGTTCATTTCATGGAGCAGTTTGGCATCAGTGTTTTTGGGGAATCTGAGAAGAGATATTTTGGATCGCATTGACACCTATGGTGACAAAGGAAATATTCTCTGATAAAAAGGTAGAAAGATGCTTTCTGAGAAAGTTCCTTGTGTTGTTTGAATTCATGTGACCGATTTAACCCTTTCTTTTTATTTAGTATTTCCTAACACTGTTTTCCTGGAACCTGCAAAGGGATATTTGGGAACGCATTGAGACATATTGTGAAGAAGGAAGTATCCTCAGATAAAATCTAGAAATAACCTTTCTGAGAAACAGCTTTGTGATGTACAGTTTCATCTCACAGAGTGACATCATTCTTTTCATTGAGCAGTTTGATTACACTGTTTTTGTGGAAACTGCAATAGCATATTTGGGACTGCATGGAAGCCAATGGTGACAAAGGAAATATCCTCAGATAAAAAACAAAAAGAAGCTTTGTGAGAAATTGCTTTATGATGTGTGAATTCACCTCTCTGTGTTACACTGTTATTTTTATGGACCAGTTTGCTAACACTGTTTTCCTGGAATCTGCAAAGGGATATTTGGGAATGCTTTGAGGCCTATAGTGAGAAAGAAATTACCTCAGAAAAAAACTAGAAGGAACCTTTCTGAGAAACTGCTTTGTGATGTGTGATTTCATCTCACAGAGTTATACCACACTTTTTGTTGAACAGTTATATAACACATTTTTCGTGGAATCTGCAATAGGGTATTTGAGAGTGCATGGAAGCCTATGGTGACAAAGGAAATATCCTCAGATAAAAACCAAAAAGAAGCTTTCTGAGAAACTGCTTTGTGATGTGTGAATTCATCTCACAGAGTTNCACCTTNCTTTTCGTGGATCAGTGTGCTAACACTATTTTTGTGTAATATGCCAAGGGATATTTGGGAGTGCTCTAAGGCCTATGGTGATAAAAGAAACATCCTCTGATAAAAACTAGAAAGAAGCTTTCTGAGAAACCACTTTGTGATGTGTTAATTCATCTCACATAGATACACGATTCTTTTCATGGATCAGTTTGGTAGCACTGTTTTTGGGGATACTGAGACGGGATATTTTGGATCATGTTGAAGCCTATGGTGACAAAGGAAATATCCCCAGAGAGGAACTAGAAAGAATCCTTCTGAGAAAGTTCCTTGTGATGTGTGAATTCACCTCAGAGTTACACTGTTGTTTTCAGTGAGCAGTTTGCTAAAACAGTTTTCTTGGAATCTGCAATGGGATATTTGGGAGCACATTGAAGCTTACGGTGACAGGAAAATCCTCATATAAAAACTAGAAAGAAGCTTTCTCAGACACCACTTTGTGATGTGATAATACATCTCACAGAGTTACACAATACTTTTCATGGAGCAGTTTGGCAGCACTGTTTTTGGGGACTCTGAGAATGGATATTTTGGATCGCATTGAAGCTTCTGGTGACAAAGGAAATATCCTCAGTTGAAAATTAGAAAGAAGCTTTCTGAGAAAGGTTTTTGTGATGTCTTAGTTCATCTCACAGAGTTACACCATTCTCTTCATGGAGCAGTGTGCCAAAACTGTTTTTGGGGAATATGCAATAGGACATTTGGGAACACATTCAGGCCTATAGTGACAAAGGAAACGTCCAGATAAAAACTAGAAAGAAGCTTTCTGAGAAACTGCTTTGTGATGTGTGAATTCATCTTGCCGAATTTCACCATTTCTTTCAATGAGCAGTTTGATAATGCTGTTTTCGTGGAATCTGCTATAGGATATTTGGGAGGGCATTGAAGACTTTGGTGACAAAGGACATATTCTCAGATGAAAACCAAAAGGATGCTTTCTGAGAAACTGCTTTGTGATTTGTGAATTCATGTCACAGAGTTACAGGATTCTTTTCATGGAACAGTTTGGTAGCATTGTTTTTGGGGAATCTGAGAAGGGATATTTTGGATGGCCTTGAAGCCTGTGGTGACAAAGGAATTTCAATCAGATATTAACTAGAAAGAAACTTCCTGTGAAACTGCTTTGTGATGTGTGAATGCATCTCACAGAGTTACACTGTTCTTTTTGTTGAGCAGTTTGCTAACACTGGTATCTTGGGATACTTCAGAATTCTTTGCGACATATGCTGACAAAGGAAATATCCTCATATAAAAACTTGAAAGAAGCTTTTTGAGAAACCACTTTCTGATGTGCTAATTCATCTCACAGAGTTTCACTATTCTCTTCATGGAACAGTTTCTTAGCAGTGTTTTTGGGAAATCTGAGATGGGATATTTTGGATCGCATTGAAGCCTATGTTGACAAATTAAATATCCTCAGATAAAAACTAGAAAGAAGCTTTCTGGGAAAGTTCTTTGTGATGTACGACTTCATCTCATGGAGTAATACCTTTCTTTTCCTGGAGCAGTATGCTAACACTTTTTTCATGGAATCTGCAATGGGATATTCTGGAGCCCTTTGATGCCTATAGTGAAAAATGAACACAGATAAAAAGCAAAAGAAGCCTCCTGAAAAACAGCTTTGTGATGTGTGAATTCATCTTACAGAGTTTCACCGTTATTTTCATTGAGCAGCTTAATAACACAGTTTTCATGCAATCTGCAATAGGGTATTTGGGAGTGCATTGAAGCCTATGGTGACAAAGGAAATATCCACAGATAAAAGTCCAAAAAGAAGCTTTTTGTGAAACTTCTGTGTGATGTGTGAACTCATCTCACAGAGTTACACTGTTCTTTTCATTGAGAACTTTGCTAACACATTTTTCGGTTAATCTGCTATTGGATATTGGGAGCGCATTGATCAATAAGGTGAAAAAGGAAATGTACTCAGAAAAAACTAGAAAGAAGTTTTCTGAGAAACATCTTGTGAGATGTGAATTCATCTCACAGAGTTACACCATTCTTTTCATGTAACAGTTTGGTAGCACTGTTCTTGGGAAATCTGAGAAGGGATATTTGGGTCACATTGAAGCCTTTGGTGACAAAGGAAATATCCTCAGTTAAAAACTAGGAGGAAGATTTCTGAGAAACTACTTCATGATGTGTGAATTTATCTCAGAGAGTTACACTGTTGGTTTCACTGAGCAGTTTGATAACACTGTTTTCATGGAATCTGCAATAGGATATTTGGGAGGGCACTGAAGCCTATGGTGACAAAGGAAATATCCTCTGACAAAAAACAAAAAGAAGCTTTCTGAGAAACTGCGTTGTGATGTGTGAATTCAACTCACAGATTTACATTTTTCTTTTTTATGGAGGAGTGTTCCAACACTATTTTCCTGGAATTCTCCAAAAGGGTATTCATGAGCACATTGAGGCAAATGGTGAAAAAGAAAATATCCTCAGATAAAAGTTAGAAAGGAGTTTTCTGAAAAAGTTCTTTGTGATGCGTGAATTCATTTCACAGAGTTGCACCTTTCTTTTCATGTAGCAGTTTCCTAACACTGTTTTTTTTGTAATCAGCAAAGGGATATCTCTGAGAGCTTTGAGACCTATGGTGAAAAAGGAAATATCCTCACATAAAAACTAGAAAGAAGCTTTCTCAGAAACTGCTTTCTGATGTGTAAATTAATCTTTCAGACCTACATGGTTCTTTCCATTGAGCAGTTTGCTAACACTGTTTTCTTGGAATTTGCAATGGATATTTAGGAGCGAATTGAAGCTTATGGGGATAAAGGAAATATCCTCATATATAAAATAGAAAGAAACTCTCTGAGAAACTTTTTTATGATGTGTTAATTCATCTCACGGATTTACACGATCCTTTCCAGGGATCAGTTTGCTAAAACTGCTTTCCTGGATTTGCAAAGGGATATTTGGGATTGCCTTGAGGCCTATGGTGAAAAAAGAAACATCCTCAGATAAAAACGAGGAAGAAGCATTAAGAGAAACTTGTTTGTGATGAGTGAATTCATCTCATTGAGTTACACCTTTATTTTTAATTGAGAAGTTTGATAGCACTGTTTTTGGGGAATCTGCAAAGGGATATTTGGGAGCTCATAGAGGCTGATGGTGGAAAAAGAAATATCTTCAAATAGAAACTGGAGGGAATGTTTTTGAGATACTGTTTTGTGATATGTGTATTCACCTCACAGAGATAAACCATTTTTTGATTGACCAGTTTGGCATCACTGTTTTTGTGGTGTCTGAGAAGGGATATTTGGGAATGCATTGGAGCTGATGGTGGAAAAGTAAATATGCTGCACAGATGAAAGGTAGAAAGGAGCCTTCTGAGAAATTTCTTTCCGATGGGTGAATTCATCCCCCAGAGGTCAAGCATTCTTTCATTGAGCAGTTTGTTAACCCTGTTTTTGTGGAATCTACAAGGGATATTCAATGCACAGTGAAGCCTATGGTGCAAAAGGATATATCTTCAGATAAAAACTAGAAACAAGCTTTCTGAGAGACTCTTTTGTGATGGTTGAATTCATCTCACAGGGTTAAATCTTTCTTTTCATTGAGCAGTTTGGTAACACTGTTTTGTGGAATCTGTAATGGGATATTTGGGAGCACATAGAGTTCTAAGGTGAAAGAAGAAAATTCTCCAGGTTAAAACTGGAGAGAAGCTTTCAGAGAAAATCCTTTGTGATTCGTGTATTCACCTCATACAGCTAAACATTTCTGTAGAGGTAGCACTTTGGCATCACTCTTTTTGTGGTGTCTGAGAAGGGATATTTGGGAGCACAATGAAGCATATGGTTTAAAAAGAAATATCCGTATATAAAAACTAGAAAGAAGCTTTCTGAGAAACTCCTTTGTGATATGTGAATTCATCTCACTGAGTTACACTGTACTTTTCATTGAGCAGTTTGCTAACACTGTTTTCTTGCAATCTGCAATGGGATATTTCAGAACACATTCAAGCTTATGGTGACAAATTAAATAATATCATATAAAAACCAGAAAGAAGTTTTCTGGGAAACCACTTTGTGATGTACTAACTCATCCTACAGAGTTATACGACTCTTTTCATGGAGTAGTTTACTAGCAACGTTTCTGGGTAATCTGAGAAGGGATATTTTGGATTGCATTGAATCCTATGGTAACAAAGGGAATATCCTCATATAAAAACTGTGTTAGTTCACCTCACAGAGTTACACCTTTCTTTTCTGGAGCACTTTGCCATTACTGTTTTCGTGGAATCTGCAAAGGGATATTTGGAATCTCATTGAGGCCTATAGTGAAAAAGGAAGTATCCTCAGATAAAAACTATAAAGAAACTTTCTGAGAAACTTCTTTGTGATGTGTCAATTCATCTCACAGAGTTACACGACTCTTTTCATGCAGCAGTTTGTTAGCACTGTTTTTGGGGGATCTGAGAAGGGATACTTTGAATTGCATTGAAGCCTTTGGTGACAAAGGAATTATCCTCAGATAAAAGCTAGAAAGAAGCGTTCTGAGAAACTTGTTTGTGATGTGTGAATTTACCTCACAAGGTTACAGCTTTCCTTTCATGGAGCAGTTTGCTAACACTGTTTTTGTGGAATATGCAAAGGGATATTTGGGAGCGTATTGAGGCCTATGGTGAAAAAGGAAACATCCTCGGAGAAAAGCTAGAAAGAAGTTTTCTGAGAAACTGCTTTGTGACGTGGGAAATCATCTGATAAAATTACACCATTATTTTCAATGAGCCGTTTGATACCACTGTTTTCATGGTATGTGCAGTAGGATATTTGGGAGCACATTGAACCCTATGGTAACAAAGGAACTAGCCTCAGATAAAAGTCAACAAGAAGCTTTCTGTGAAACGGCTTTGTGATGTGTGAATTCACCTCATAGAGTTATACTGTTCTTCTGTTCTTTTCAATGAGAAGTTTGCTAACAATTTTTTCGATTATTCTGCAATGGGATATTTGAGCACGCCTGGAGTAATATGGTGAAAATGCTAATATCCTCAGATAAAACTAGAAAGAAAGTTTGTGAGAAACCGCATTGTGATATGTGAATTCATCTCACAGAGTTACACCTTTCTTTTCATGGAGCAGTTTGCTAACACTCTTTTCCTGGGATCTGCTAAGGGATATTTGGGAGTGCACTGAAGCCTAGAGTGAAAAAGGAAATATCCTCAGATAAAAAGTAGAAAAAATCTCTCAGAGAAACTGCACTGTGATGTGTGAATTAATCTCACAGAGTTCCACCATTCTTTTCATTGAGCAGTTTGCGAACACTGTTTTCGTGGAATCTGCAATAGGATATTTTGGAGCACATTGAAACCTAAGGTGACAAGGGAAATATCCTCAGATAAAAAGCAAAGGAAGCTTTCTGAGAAACTACTTTGTGATGTGTGAATTCATCTCCCACAGTTATGCTGTTGATTTCCTTGAGAAGTTTGCCAAAACTGTTTTCTTGATATCTGTAATGGGATATTTCGGAGTGCATTGATGCTTATGGTGGCAAAGGAAATATCCTCATATAAAAACTAGAAAGAACATTTCTGGGAAACTGCTTTGTGATTTGTGAATTCCTCTCTCAGAGTTACACGATTCTCTTCATGGAGCAGTTTGGTAGCACTGCTTTTGGGGAATCTTAGAATAGATATTTGAGGTCGCATTGAAGCCTATGGTGACAAATAAAATACCGTAGATAAAAACTAGAAAGAAACTATATGAGAAACTGCTTTATGACGTGTGAATTCTTCTCAGTTTGGTAGCACTCTTTTTCGGGAATCTGAGAAGGGATATTTTGTATCACATTGAAGCCTATAGTAACAAAGGCAATATCCATAGATAAAATTTAGGAAGAAACTTTCAAAGAAACTGCTTTGTGATGTGCGAATTCATCTCACAGTTACACCATTCTTCTCATTGAGAACTTTGTTAACACTATTTTTGTGGAATCTGCATTGGGATATTCGCTAGCACCTTGAGGCAAATGGTGAAAAAGGAAATCTCTTCAGATTAAAACTAGAAAGAAGCTTTCTGAAAAATCGCTTTTTGATGTGTGAATTCAACTCACTGAATTACACATTCTATTCATGGAGCAGTTTGGTAGCACTGTTTTTGGGGAATCTGAGAATGAATATTTTGGATTGTATTGAACCCTGGATAACAAAGGAAACATTTTTAGAGAAAAACCAGAAAGAAATTTTCTGAGAAACTTCTTTGTTAGGCAGAGTTTATCTCAGAGAGCCGCACGATTCTTTAAGTGGAGGATTTTGCAAACACTGTTTTCATGGAATTTGAAAAGGGAGTGCAATGAGGCCAATGGTGAAAGAGGAAATATCCTCAGATAAAAACTAGAAAGAGGATTTCAGAGAAACCGTTTTCTGATGTGTGAATTCAGCTAACAGAGTTACACTGTTCTTTGCATTGAGCAGTTTGCTTACACTGTTGTATTGGAATGTACAGTCTGATACTTTGGAGTACATTGACACTTATGTTGACAAAGGATATATCAAATCTGCAATGGGATATATGGACAAACATTCAGAAGTATAGTGAAAAAGGAAATACCCTCAGATAAAAACTAGAAAAAAAGCTTTCTGAGAAAGTTATTTGTGATGTGTGAATTCATCGCACAGAGCTTCAGCTTTCTTTTCATGGAGAAATTTACTGTTTTTGTGGAATCTCCAAAGGGATATTTGGGAGCACATTGAGGCCTATCTTGAAAAAGGAAGTATCCAAAGTTAAAAAGTAGAAAGAAGCTTTCTGAGAAACTGATTTGTGATGTACGAATTCATCTCACAGAGTTACACCATTCATTTCATTGAGTAGTTTGCTAACACTGTTTTCGTGGAATCTGCAAAGGGATATTTGGGAACAAATTGAAGTCTATGGTGACAAAGGTAACATCCTCAGATAAAAACCGAAAAGAAGCTTTCTGAGAGACTGCTTCATGATGTGTGAATTGAATTCAGAGAGTTACACTGTTGTTTTCATTGAACAGTTTGCTAACACTGTTTTCCTGGAATCTGCAATGTGATATTTCAGAGCATATTGAAGCTTATGGTGACAAAGTAAATATCCTGAGACAAAAACTAGAAAGACGCTTCCTGAGAAACTGCTTTGTGATTTGTGAATTCGTCTCAGAGAGTTACAGCTTTCTTTTCATGGATTACTTTGGTAGCACTGTTTTTGGGAAATCTGAGAAAGGATATTTTGGATTATATTGAAACGTATATTGACAAAGGAAATGTCCTGAAATAACAACTGGAAAGAAACTTTCTGGAAAACTCCTTCATTATGTGTGAATTCATCTCACCAAGTTACACCTTTCTTTTCATGGAGCAGTTTGCTAACACTGTTTTCGTGGAATCTGCAAAGGGATATTTGGGAGTGATTTGAGGCCTCTGGTGAAAAAGGAAATATTCTTAGTTAAAAACTAGAAAGCCGTTTTCTGAGAAACTGCTTTGTGATGTGTGAATTCATCTCACAGCGTAATACTGTTCGTTTCATCAAGCAGTTTGCCAACAGAGTTTTCATGGAATCTCCAATGGTTTATTTTGGAGCTTCTTGAAGTTTATGGTGACAAATGAAATATCCTCAGACAAAAACTAGACATAAGCCTTCTGAGAAACTGCTTTCTGATTTGTGAATTCATCTCACAGAGTTACACAATTCTTTTTATGGAGCAGTCTGGTAGCACTGTTTTTGAGGAATCTGAGAAGGGATATTTTGGATCGCTTTGAAGCCTCTGGTGACAATGGAAATATCCTCAGATAAAAAATAGAAAGAAACTTTCTGAGAAATTTCTTTGTGATGTGTGACTTCATCTCACAGCGTTACAGCTCTCTTTTCATTCCACACTTTTCATGGAATTTGCAAAGGGATATTTTGAGTGCGTTGAAGCCTATGGTGACATAGGAAGTATCCTCAGATAAGAACCTAAAAGAAGCTTTCTGAGAGACCGCTTAGTGATGTGTGAATTGATCTCACAGATTTACACTGTACTTTTCATTGAGCAGTTTATTAACACTGTTTTCTTGGAATCTGCAATGAGATATTTCGTAGTGCATTCAAGCTTAGGGTGACAAAGGAAACATCCTCAGGTAAAAATGAGAAGGAAACTTTTTGAGAAACTGCTTTGTGTTGTGAATTAATCTCAGAGTTACATGATACTTTTCATGTAGCAATTTGATAGCACTGTTTTTTGGAAAATGAGAAGGGATATTTTGAATTGCATTGAAGCCAAGGGTGACAAAGGAAATATCCTCAGATAAAAACTAGAAAGAAGCCTTCTGAGTAATTTTTTGCTTGTGTGAATTCATCTCACAGAGTTACAATGCACTTTTCATTGAGCAGTTTCCTAACACTCTTTTTGTGGAATCTGCAAAGGGATATTTTGGAGCGACTTGAGGCCTATCTTTTAAAAGGAACTAGCCTCAGATAAAAACTAGATAGAAGCTTTCTGAGAAACTGNTTTGTGTTGTGTGAATTCATCATACAGAGTTACACTGCACTTTTAACTCAGCAGTTTGCTAGCACTATGTTCTTGAAATCTGCAGTGGGATACTTCAAAGTGCATTGAAGATTATGGTGACAACGGAAATATCCTCAGATAAAAAACAAAAATAAGCTTTCTGAGAAACCACTTTATGATGTGTGATTTCATCTCACAGATTTGCACCATTCTTCTCATTGGGAAGTTTGCTTACACTTTTCTTGATTAATCTGCAATCTAAGGGCACACATTCAAGAATATAGTGACAAAGGAAATATCCCTAGATAAAAACTGGAAGGAAGCTTTCTGAGAAACAGCTTTGTGATGTATGAATTAATCTCACAGAGTTACACTGCTCTTTTCATGGAGCAGCTTGTTACCAATGTTTTGGGGGAATCTGAGAAAGGATATTTTGAATTGCATTGAAGCCTATGGTGACAAAGGAAATATCAGACAAAAACTAGTAAGAAGCTTTCTGAGAAAGTTCCCTGTGACGTTTGAATTCATCTCACAGAGTTACACCTCTCTTTTCATGGAGTAGTTTTCTAACACTGTTTACGTGGGATCTGCAAAGGGATATTTTTGAGCGCATTGTGGTCTATAGTGAGAAAGGAAATATTCTCAGATAAAAATGAGAAAGCAGCATTCTGAGAAACTGCTTTGTGATGTGTTAGTTCATCTCACAGAGTTGCACGATTCTTTTCATGGATCATTAGGTAACACTGTTTTTGGGGAATCTGAGAGGGCATATTTTGGATCACATTGAAGCCTGTGTTGACAAAGGAAATATCCTCAGAATTAAAATAGAAAGAAGTTTTCTGAGAAAATAGTTTGTGTTATGTGAATTCATTTCACAGCGTTACACAGTCTTTTCATTGATCAGTTTGATAACACTGTTTTTGTGGAATCTGCAATAAGATATTTGGTATCTCATTACAGCCTATGGTGACATAGGAAATATCCTCAGATAAAAACCCAAAAGAAGCTTTCTGAGAAACTGCTTTTTGATGTGTGAATTCATCTCACACAGTTACACTGCTCTTTTCATTGAGCAGTCTCCTAACACTCTTTTTGTGGAATCTGCAAAGGGATATTTTGGAGGAAATTGAGGCCTCTGATGAAAAAGAAATTATCCTCAGATAAAAACTAGAAGGAAGTTTTCTGAGAAACTGCTTTGTGGTGTGTGAGTTCATCTTATGGAGTTACACTGTAATTTTCACTAAGCAGTTTGCTAACACTGTTTTCTTGGAATCTGCAGTGGGGTATGTTGGAACACATTAAAGATTATGTTGACAAAGGAAATATCTTCAGATAAAAACTAAAAATAAGCTTTCTGAGAAAATATTTTGTGATGTATGAATTCATCTCACAGAGTTATACTGTTCTTTTCATTGAGAAGTTTGCTAACACTTTTCTTGTTTAACCTACAATCTGATGAAAGGGTGCACATTCAGGAATATACTGACAAAGGAAATATACTCAGATAAAAACTAGAAAGAAGGTTTCTGAGAAAGTTCTTTGCAATATGTGAATTAATCTCAGAAAGCTACACACTCCTTTTCATGAATCAGTTTTCTAACACTATTTTCATGGAATCTGCAAAGGGATATTTTGGAGCGCTTTGAAGCCTATAGTGAAAACAGAAATGCCATCAGAAAAAAACAAAAACAAAAACGAGAAAGGAGCTTTCTGAGAAACTACTTTGTGATCTGTGAATTCATCTCACAGAGTTACACTGTTCTTGACATTGAGCAGTATGATAAGACTGTTTTCATGGAATCTCCAATAGGATATTTGGGAGTGCTTTGAAGCCTATGGTGACAAAGGAAATATCCTCTGATGAAAACTGGAAAGAAGCTTTCTGAGAAACTGCTTTCAGATTTGTGAATTCATCTCACAGAGTTATGCAATTCTTTTTATGGAGCAGTTTGGTAGAGCTCTTTTTGAGGAATCTGAGGAGGGATTTTTTGGATCACATTAAAGCCTCTGGTGACAATGGAAATATCCTCAGATAAAAACTATAATGATGCTTTCTGAGAAATTCCTTTGTGATGTGTGACTTCATCTCACAGAGTTACAGCTCTCTTTTCATGGAGTAGTTTGCTAACACCGTTTTCGTGGAATTTGCAAAGGGATATTGGGTGCACATTGAAGTCTATGGTGACATAAGAAATTTACTCAGATAATAACCACAAAGAAG
>CM003008.1:30017661-30028052 GCA_000772465.1 Nasalis larvatus
GCTTAGTGATGTGTGAATTGATCTCACAGATTTACACTGTTCTTTTCATTGAGCAGTTTATTAACACTGTTTTCTTGGAATCTGCAATGAGATATTTCGGAGTGCATTGAAGCTTAGGGTGACAAATGAAATATCCTCAGGCAAAAACGAGAAAGAAACTTTCTGAGGAACTGATTTGTGATTTGTGAATTAATTTCACAGAGTTACATGATATTTTTCATGTAGCAATTTGGTGGCACTGTTTTTTTGGAATCTGCAAAGGGATATTTTGGATTGCATTGAAGCCAAGGGTGACAAAGGAAATATCCTCAGATAAAAACTAGATAGAAGCCTTCTGAGTAACTTCTTTGTTTGTGTGAATTCATCTCACACATCTATAATGCTCTTTTCATTGAAGAGTTTCCTAACACTCTTTTTTTTGTGGAATCTGCAAAGGGATATTTTGGAGTGACTTGAGGCCTACCTTGAAAAAGGAATTATCCTCAGATAAAAACTAGATAGAAGCTTTCTGAGAAACTGTTTGTGATGTGTGAATTCATCTTATGGAGTTACACTGTACTTTTCACTCAGCAGTTTGCTAACACTGTTTTCTTGGAATCTGCAGTGGGATATATTGGAGCACATTGAAGTTTATGGTGACAAAGGAAATATCCTCAGATAAAACAAAAAATAAGCTTTCTGAGAAAATGTTTTCTGATGTATGAATTCATCTCACAGACTTATACCATTCTTTTCATTGAGAAGTTTGCTAACACTTTTCTCATTTAATCTACAATCTGATATAAGGGCACACATTCAGGAACAAAGGAAGTATCCTCAGATAAAAACTAGAAAGAGGATTTCTGAGAAAGTTCTTTGTGTTGTGTGAATTCATCTCAGAAAGTTGCACACTCCTTTTCATGCATCAGTTTCCTAACCTTGCTTTCATGGAATCTGCAAAGGGATATTTGAGAGTGCTTTGAGGCCTATAGTGAAAAAGGAAATGTCAACAGAAAAAAAAATGAGAAGGGAGTTTTCTGAGAAACTACTTTGAAATGTGTGAATTCATCTCACAGATTTACACCATTCTTTATATTGAGCAGTATGATAAGACTGTTTTCATGGAAACTGCAATAGGATATTTGGGAGTGCTTTGAAGCCTACGGTGACCAAGGAAATATCCTCTGATAAAAAAAAAAAAGACACTTTCTGAGAAACTGCTTTGTGATGTGTGTATTCATCTCACAGAGTTACACTTTAATTGAGCTGTATACTAACACTGTTTCTTTGGAATCTGCAATGGGATATTTCTGATTCCTGGAATCTGCAATGGGATATTTCAAAGCACATTGAAGCTTATTGTGACAAAGGAAATATCTTCAGACAAAAACTGAAAAGAAACTTTCTGAGCAACCGCTTTGTGGTGTGTTAATTCACCTTACAGAACTACACGTTTTTATTTCATGGAGCAGTTTGGTAGCACTGTTTTTGGAGAATATGAGAAGGGATATTTTGGATCGTATTGAAGCCTATGTTGAAAAGGTAATATCCTCAGAGAAATCTAGAAAGACACTTTCTGAGAAAGTTCTTTGTGATGTGTGAATTTATCTCACAGAGTTACAACTTTCTTTCCAGGGAACAGTTTGCTAAAACTGTTTTCGTGTAATCTTCAAGGGGATATTTGGAAGCTCATTAAGGCTTACGGTGAAAAACTAAATATCCTCAGATATAAACCAAAAAGAAGTGTTCTGAGAAACTGCTTTGTGAGGTGTGAATTCATCAGATAGCATTACACTTTTCTTTTCATTGAGCAGTTTTTTAACACTGTTTTCTTGGAATATTCAGCGGTATATTTCAGAGCGAATTGATGCCTATGTAGAAAAAGTAATTATCCTCAGATAAAAAAAGAAAGAAGCATTCTGAGAAACTGCTTTGTGATGTGTGAATTCATCTCACAGAGTTACACTATACTTTTTACTCAGCAGTTTGCTAACACTGTTTTCTTGGNATNTGCAGTGGGATACATCAGAGCACATTGAAGATTATGGTGACAAAGGAAATATCCTCAGATAAAAACTAAAAATAAGCTTTCTGAGAAAATGCTTTGTGATGTGTGAATTCTTCTCACAGAGTTACAACGTTCTTTTCATTGAGAAGTTTGCTAACACTTTTCTTGTTTAATCTGCAGTGGGATATTCAGGCACACATTCAGAAATATAGTGAAAAGGAAATATCCTCAGATAAATATTAGAAAGAAGTTTTCTGAGAAACAGTTTTGTGATGTGTGAATTAATCCACAGAGTTACACATTCTTTTCATGGAGTACTTTGCTAGCAATGTTTTTGGGGAATCTGAGAAGAGATATTTTGAATTGCACTGAAGCCTATAGTGACAAAGGAATATATTCTCAGACAAAAACTAGAAAGAAGCTTTCTGAGAAAGTTCTTTGTGATGTGTGAATTCATCTAACAGAGTTACACCTTTTTTTTCATGGAGCAGTTTTCTAAAAATGTTTATGTGAAACCTGCAAAGGGATATATGTGAGTGCATTGAGGCCAAGAGTGAAAAAAGAAATATCCTCAGCTAAAAATGAGAAAGTTCTGAGAAACTGCTTTGTGATGTGTTAATTCATCTCACAGAGTTGCACAACTCTTCGTGGATCATTGGTAACACTGTTTTTGCGGAATTTGAGAAGGTATAGTTGGATCACATTGAAGACTGTGTTGACAAAGGAAATATCATCAGAGAAAAACTAGAAAGAAGTTTTCTGAGAAAGTAGTTTGTGATGTGTGAATTCATCTCACACAGTTACACGGCTCTTTTCATTGAGCAGTTAGATAACACTGTTTTTGTGGAATCTGCAATAGGATATTTGGGAGCACCTTAAATCCTGTGGTAACATAGGTAATATCCTCAGATAAACACCCAAAAGAAGTTTTCTGATAAACCACTTTGTGATGTGTTAATTCATCTCACAGAGTTACACAATTATTTTCATGGATCATTAGTAACACTGTTTTTGGGGAATCTCAGAAGGCATATTTGGATCGCATTGAAGCCTGTGTTGACAAAGGAAATATCATCAGATAAAAACTAGAAAGAAGCTTTCTGAGAAAGTTCTTTGTGATGTGTGAATTCGTCTCACAGAGTTACACATTCCTTTTCATGAATCAGTTTCCTAACATTGTTTTCATGGAATCTGGAAAGGGATATTTGGGTCACTTTGAAGCCTATAGTGAAAAAGGAAGTATCATTAGAAATAAACAAGAAAGAAGCTTTCTGAGAAACTGCTTTGTGATGTGTGAATTCATCTCACTGATTTACACAGTTCTTTACAATAGGTAGTTTGATTACACTCTTTGTGTGGAGTCTGCAATAGATATTTTTGAATGCATTGAAGCCTATGGTGACAAAGGAAATATCCTCTGATAAAAGCCAAAAAGACGCTTTCTGAGAAACTGCTTTGTGGTGTGTGAATTCATCTCACAGAGTTGCACTCTTCCTTTAATCGAGCAGTATGCTAACACTGTTCCCTTAGAATCTGCAAAGGCATATTTCAGAGCCCATTGAGGCTTATTGTGACAACGGAAATATCCTCAGAGAAAAACTGGAAAGAAGTTTTATGAGAAACCACTTTGTGGCGTGTAAATTCATCACACAGAGTTACATGATTCTTTTCGTGAAGCTGTTTGGTAGCACTGTTTTTTGGTTAATCTGAGAAAGGATATTTTGGATCATATTGATGCCTATGTTGAAAAGGAAATGTCATCAGATAAACCTAGATAAACACTTTCTGAGAAAGTTCTTTGTGATATATGAATTCATCTCACAGAGTTACAACTTTGTTTCCGTGGAGCAGTTTGCTAAAACTGTTTTAATGTAATCTTCGAGGGTATATTTCGGAGCGCATGATGAAAAACTAAATATCCTCAGATGAAAACCAAAAAGAAGCATTCTGAGAAATTGCTTTGTGATATGTGACTTCATCTCACAGTGTTACACTGTTCTTTTCATTGAGCAGCTTGCTAACACTGTTTTCTTGGAATCTGCAATGGTACATTTCAGAGTGCATTGAACCCTATAGTGAAAAACTAAATATCCTCAGATAAAAACTAGAAAGAAGCTTTTTGAGAAACTGTTTTATGATGTATGAATTCATCTCACAGAGTTACACCATTTTATTTATTGAGCTGTTTGAAAACACTGTTTTTGTGGAATCTGGAAAGGGATATTTGGGAGCGCTTTGTGGTCTATGTTGAAAAAGAAAATATCCTCACATAAAAACTAGAAAGAAGCTTTCTGAGAAACTGCTTTTAGATGTGTGAATTCATCTCACAGGGTTACACTTTTCTTTTCATTGAGCTGTTTGCTAACACTGTTTTCTGGGCATCTGCAATGGGATATTTCAGAGGGCATTAAAGTTTATAATGACAAAGGAAATATCCTCAGACAAAAACTAGAAAGAAGCTTTCTGAGGAACTACTTTGTGATTTCGGAATTCATCTCACGGAGTTACACAATTCTTTTCATGGAGCAGATTGGTTACACTCTTTTTGGGGAATCTGAGAAGGGATATTTCAGATCACACTGATGCACATGTTGACATAGCAAATACCATCAGATGAAAGAAAGAGTTTTTTGATATGTGTTTTCATCTCACAGAGTTACTCCTTATTTCTCATGGAGCAGTTTGATAAAACTGTTTTCGTATAATCTTCAAGGACATATTTTGGAGTGCATTGAAGCTTATGGTGAAAAGCTAAATATCCTCAGATAAAAATTAGAAAGAAGCCTTCTGAGAGCGGTTGCTCTGTGATGTGTAAGTGCATCTCACAATTTTGCACTGTTCTTTTCCTTGAGCAGTTTGCTAAAATTGTTTTTGTGGAATCTGCAAAGGGATATTTGGGAGCAAATTGAGGCCTAGAGTGAAAAAGGAAATATCTTCACATAAAAACTAGAAAGAAGCTTTCTGAGAAACTACTTTGTGATGTGTGAATTCAAATCACAGAGTTACACTGTTCTTTTCATTGAGCAGTTTGCTAATACTGTTTTCTTGGAATCTGCAATGGGATATTTCAGAGTGCATTGAAGCTTAGGGTGACAAAGGAAATATTCCCATATAAAAACTAGAAAGAAGTGTTCTGAAAAACTGCTTTGTGATTTGTGAATTCCTCTCACGGAGTTACACGATTCCATACATGGAACAGTTTGGTAGCACTGTTTTTATGGAATCTGCAAAGGGATATTTGGGAACTTCTAGAGGTGTACGGTGAAAAAAGAAATAACTTCGGATAAAAACTGGAGAGAAGCTTTTCGAGAAATTGTTTTTGATGTGCTTATTCATCTCATAGAGTTTAACCTTTTTGTTGATAGAGCACTTAGGCATCATTTTTTTGTGGTATTTGAGAGGATATAGGTGGGACCCCATTGAAGCCTATAAACTAGAAAGAAGCTTTCTGAGAAACTTCTTTGTGATGGGTTAATTCATCTCACAGAGTTACACTGTTCTTTTCATTGAGCAGTCTGCTATCACTGTTTTCATGGAATCTGCATTAGGATATTTGGGAGCACATTGAATCCTATGGTGACAAAGGAAATATCCTCAGATAAAAACCGAAAAGAATCTTTCTGAGAAACTGCTTTGGATGTGTGTATTCATCTCCCAGAGTTACAGATTATTTTCATGGATCACTTTATTAGCACTGCTTTTTGGGTAATCTGAGAAGGGATTGTTTGGATCACATTGAAGTCTATGGTGACAAGGAAACATCCTCAGGTTAAAACTAGAAGGAAGCCTTCTGAGAAACTGCATTGTGATGTGTGAATGCATCTCACAGAGTTACACTGTTCTTTTCATTGAGCAATTTGCTAACACTGTTTCTTTATGAAGCTGCAATGGGATATTTCTTAGCACAATGAAGACTATGGTGACAAAGGAAATATTCTCAGATAAAAGCACTGTTTCATGGAATCTGTTTTAGGATATTTGGGAGTACATTGAAGCCTCTGGGGACAAAGGAATTATCCTCAGATAAAAACCAAATAGAAACCTTCTGAGAAACTGCTTTGTGATGTGTGAATACATCTCAAAGAGTTACACCATTCTTCTCATATAGCAGTTTGCTAACACGGTTTTTGTGGAAAATGCAATAGGATGTTTGTGAGGGCATTGAATCTTATGGTGACAAAGGAAATATCCTCAGATAAAAAACAAAAGAAGCCTTCTGAGAAACTACTTTGTGATGTGTGAGTACATCTCACAATGTTACAGTGTTCTTTTCATTGAGCAGTCTGCTAACACTGTTTTCTTGGAAAGCATAAAGGGATACTTTGCAGTGCATTGAAGCTTATGGTAACAAAGGAAATATCCCCAGAGAAAAAGTGTAAAGAAGGTTTCTGAGAATCTGATATCTGATGTGTGAATTCATGTCACAGAGTTACACGATTCCTTTTATGCATCACTTTGTTAGCACTGTTTTTGGGGAATCTGAAAAGGGATATTTTGGATCCCATTGAAGCCTATGCAAACAAAGGGAATATCCTCAGATAAAACCTGGAAAGAAGATTTGTGAGAAATTTCGCTGTGATGTGTGAATTCATCTCACAGAGATATACCTTTCTCTTCATGAAGCAGTTTGCTAACACTGTTTTCGTGGAATCTGCAAAGTGATATCTGGGAGCACTTTGAGGTCTATGGTGAAAAAGGAAATATCCTCTGATAAAAACTAGAAAGAAGGTTTCTGAGAAACTGCACTGTGATGTGTGAATGCATCTCACAGAGTTACACTGTTCTATTCATACATCAGTTTGCTAACACTGTTTTCTTGGAATCTGCAATGGGATATTTCTTTGTGCAATGAAGCTTATGGTGACAAAGGAAATATCCTCAGATAAAAACTAGGAAGATGCTTTCTGAGAAATGGCTTGTGATGGGTTAATTCATCTCAGAGAGTTACACTGTTCTTTTCAATAAGAAGTCTGCTAGCACTGTTTTCATGGAATCTGTGTTAGGATATTTGATAGTGCATTGAAACCTGTGGGGACAAAGGGAATATCCTCAGACAAAAACCAAAAAGCTTTCTGAGAAACTGTTTTGGATGTGTGAATTCGTCTCACAGAGTAACATGATTCTTTTCATGGATCACTTTTCTTGCACTGTTTATGAATCTGAGAAGGAATATTTGGAAGGCATTGAAACCTATGGTGACAAGGAAATATTCTCACATAAAAACTGGAAAGAAGCTTTCTGAGAAAGCTCTTTTTGATGTGTGCCTTCATCTCACAGAGATACACCTTTCTTTTCATAGAGCAGTTTTCTAACACTGTTTTCATGGAATCTGCAAAGGGATATTTAGGAGTGCTTTGAGGCTTATAGTGAAAAATGAAATATCCTCAGATTAAAAGTAGAAAGAAGCTTTCTGAGAAACTTCTTTGTGATGTGTGAATTCATCTCACAGAGTTACACCGTTGTTTTCATACAGCAGTTTGCTAACACTGTTTTCATGGAAAATGCAATAGGATGTTTGGGAGTGCACTGAATCCTTTGGTGACAAAGGAGATATCCTCAGATAAAAATCAGAAAGAAGCTTTCTGAGAAACTGCTTTGTGATGTGGAATTATATCTCACAGAGTTACAGTGTTCTTTTCTTTGAACAGTCTGCTAACACTGTTTTCTTGAAATCTGTAAAGAGATATTTCGCAGCACATTGAAGCTGATGGTGGCAATGGAAATATTCTCAGGGAAAAACCAGAAAGAAGGCTTCTGAGAATCTGCTTTCTGATGTGTGAATTCATCTCACAGAGGTACACCAGTCTTTCAAGGAGGAGTTTGCTAGCTCTGTTTTTGTGGAATCCCAGGAGTGATATCTTGGATAGCATAGAATTATATGGTGAGAAATAAAATATCCTCCGATAAAAACTGGAGAGAAGCCTTCTGCTTTGTGATGTGTGAATTCGTCTCAGAGAGTTACACCATTGCTTTCATTGAGAAGTTTGCTAACACTGTTTTGCAGACTCTGCAATGAGATATTCATTAGCGCATGGAAGCCCATGCTTAAAAAGGAAATATCCTCTGATAAAAGAAGAAAGAAGCATTCTGAGAAATGGCTTTGTGATCTGTGAATTCATTACAGAGTTACACCATTCTTTCAAGCAGTAGTTTGCTAGAACTGTATTTGTTCAATCTGAGAAGGGTTAGTTTGGATCGCTTTGAAGCCTATGGTAACAAAGGAAATATCTTCAGTAAAAACTAGAAAAGCTTTGTGAGAAACTGCTTTGGGATGGGTGTATTCATCTCACAGAGATACACTTTTAATTACATTGAGCAATTTGCTAAGGAATCTGCAAAGGGATATTTTGGAGTGGATTGAGGCCTATGGTATTAAAGGAAATATCCAAAGATAAAAACGAGAAAGAAGTTTTCTGAGAAACTGCTTTATGTTGTGTTAATTCATCTCACAGAGTTACACGATGCTTTTTGTGTATCAGTTTGGTAGCACTGTTTTTGGGTAGTCTGAGAAGGGATATTTTGCATCGCATTGAAGTCTATGGTTACTAAGGAAATATCCTCAGATAAAAACAAGAAAGAAAGTTTCTGAGAAACTGCTTTGTGATGTCTGATTTCATCTCACTTAGTTACAACTTTCTTTCCTTGTAGAGGTTTGCTAACACTGGTTTTGTAAAATCTGCAAAGGGATGTTTGGAAGAGCATTGAGGCCTATAATGAAAAAGAAAATATCCTCAGATAAAAGCTAGAAATAAGTTTTCTGAGAAACTGCTTTGTGATGTGTGAATTCATCTCACAGAGTTACATCATTCATTTCATTGAGCTGTTTGCTAACAGTTTTTGTGGAATCTGAAAAGGGATATTTGATAGTGCATGAAAGCCTATAGTGAAAAATAAAATATCCTCAGAAAAAAACTAGAAGGAAACTTTCTGAGAAATTGCTTTGAGATGTGTGCATTCACTTCACAGTGTTACATTGTTCTTTTCATTGAGCAGTTTGCTATAACTCTGTTCTTGGAATTTGCAATGGGATATTTCGTAGCTCATTGAAGCTTATGGTGACATAGGAAAATCTTCATAGAAAAAGTAGAAAGAAGCTTTCTGAGAAACCACTTTGTGATATGTCAGTTAACCTCACATATTTACATGATCCTTTCTTAGGTCAGTTTGGTAGCACTATTTTTGGGGAATCTGAGAAGGGATATTTTGGATCGCATTGAAACCTATGGTGACAAAGTTAATATCCTCAGTAAAAACTACAAAGAAACTTTCTGAGTTAGTTCTTTATGATGTGTGAATTCATGTCACACAGCTACACCTTTCTTTTCATGGAATTAATTGCTAACACTGTTTTCATGGAATCTGCAAAGGGATATTTGGGAGTGCATTGAGGCCTATGGTGAAAAACAAAATATCCTCAGATAAAATCTAGAAAGAAACTTTCTGAGAAAATTTGTGATGTGTGAATTCATCTCACAGAATTACACTGTTCTTTTCATTGAGCAGTTTGCTAACACTGTTTTTGTGGAATCTGCAAAGAGATATTTGGGAGCGATACAGCATTGAAGTCTGTAGTAAACAAGGAAATCTCCTAAGATAAAAAGTAGAAAGAAGCTTTCTTTGAAACTGCTTTGTGATATGTGAATTCATCTCACAGACTTACACCATTTTTTTTTCATAGAGCAGTTTGGTAGTGCTATTTTTGGGATGCTGAGAAGGGATATTTTTGTTTAAATTGAAGTCTATGATGACAAAGAAATTATCCTCAGATAAAACTAGAAAGAGGCTTTCTGAGAGACTTCTTTGTGATGCTTGAATACACCTCACAAGGTTACACTTTTCTCTTCATGGAGAAGTTTCCTTACGGTCTTTTCATGAAATCTGTGAAGGGATATTTGGGAGGGCATTGTGGCTAATGGTGAAAATAGAAATATCCTCGGAGAAAAACGGGAAAGAAGTTTTCTGAGAAACTACTTTATGATGTGTAAACTCATCTCATGGAATTACATGATTATTTTCATGGATTAGTTTGGTAACACTGTTTTGGGTAATCTGAGAAGGGATACTTTGGATGACATTGAAGAATATGGTGACAAAGGAAATATCCTCAGGTAAAACTAGAAAGATTTCTGAGAAACTTCCTTATGATGTGTGAATTCACCTCACATTGTTACACCTTTCATTTCATGGGGCAGTTTTGTGGCACTGGTTTTGGGGAAACTGAGAAGAGATACTTTGAACTGCATTGAAGCAAATAGTGAAACGTAAATATCCTCAGGTAAGAACTAGAAGGAAGCTTTCTGGGAAACTGCTTTGTGATATGTGAATTAATCTGACAAAGTTAGAGCATACCTTTCATTGAGCAGTTTAATAACACTGTTTTCATGGTAAATTCTATAGGATAGTT
>CM003008.1:30028080-30046788 GCA_000772465.1 Nasalis larvatus
ATAGGAAATATCCTCAGATAAAAACTAGAAAGATGCTTTCTGAGAAAGTTCTTTGTGATGTGTGATTTCATCTCACAGAGTTACACCATTTTTTTTCAAGGAGCAGTTTGCTAACACTGTTTACGTGGAATCTGCAAAGGGATATTTTGGAGCATATTGATGCATTTAGTGGAAAAGGAAATATCCTCAGCTAATAAATAGAAAGAATCTTTCTGAGAAACTGCTTTGTGATGTGTGATTTTATCTCGCAGAATTACACGTTCTTTCCTTTAGCAGTCTGACAACACTGGTTTCATGGAATCTGTAATAGGATTATTGGGAGCGCATTGAAACCTAAGGTGACAAAGGAAATATCCTCAGATAAAACATAAAAGGATGCTTTCAAGAAACTGCCTTGTGATGGATGAATTCAAGTCACAGAGTAACACTATTATTTTCATTGAGAAGTTTGCTGACACTTTCTTCGTTTAATCTGCAATGGGATATTTGATAGCCCGTGAGGACTATGATGAAAAAGGAAACATCCTCAGATAAAAACTAGAAAGAAGCTCTTTCAGAAACTGCTTTGTGATGTGTGAATTCATCGGACAGAGTTGCACTGTGCTTTTCATTAAGCAGTTTGATAACATTGTTTTTATGGTATCTGCACTGGGATATTTGGGAGCACATTGAAGCCTATGGTGACAAAGGAAATACCCTCCAATAAAAATGAGAAAGAAGGTTTCTGAAAAACTTCTTTGTGATGTGTGATTTCAATTTACAGAGTTATGATTTTTTTTTCATGGAGCAGTTTGATAACACTGTTTTTGTGGAATTTGTAAAGTGATATTTGGGAGAACATTGAGGCCTATACTGATAAAGAAAATATCCTCAGAAGAAAACTAGAAAGAAGCTTTCTGAAAAACTTCTTTGTGATGTATGAATTCATCTCACAGAGTTACAGCATTCTTTCCCTGAGCTGTCTGAAAACACTGGTTTTGTGAAACCTGTAATAGGATATTTGAGAGTGCCTTAAATCCTATGGTGACAAAGGAAATATCCTCAGATAAAAACCAAAGCGAAGCTTTCTGAGTATCTGCATTGTGATGTGTGAATCCATCTCACACAGTTACACCATTCTTTCCATGGAGAAATTTGCTAACACTTTTTTCACTTAATCTGCAAAGGGATATTCAAGAGTGAATTGAGAAATATGGTGAAAGAGCAAATATCCTCAGATAAAAACTATAAAGAAGTTATCTGAGAAACATTGAGGAATATGGTGAAAAGGGAAATATCCTCAGACAAAAACTAGAAACAAGCTTTCAGAGAAACAGCTATGTGATGTGTGAATTCATCTCACAGAGTTACACTGTTCTTTGCATTGAGCAGTGTGCTTACACCGTTTACTTGGAATCTGCAATCTGATATTTTGGAGCGCATTGAAGCTGACGGAGATGAAGGAAATATCCTCCTATAAAAATTAGAAAGAATGTTTCTAAGAAACTCCTTTTTGATGTGTGAATTCTTCTCACAGAGTTACACTGGTATTTTCATTGAGAATATTGCTAACACTTTTTTCGTGGAATCTGTGATGGGATACTCCAGAGCACGTTGAGGAATATGGTAAAAAGGAAATATCCTCAGATAAAACCTGGAAACAAGCTTTCTGAGAAACAGCTTTGTGATGTGTGAATTCATCTCTCAGAGTTACACTGTTCTTTGCACTGAGAAGTTTGCTTACACTGTTTTCTTGGAATCTGCAATCTGATATTTCGGAGTGCATTGACGCTTATAGAGACAAAGGAAATATCCTAATATAAAAACTGGAAAGAAGCTTTCTGAGAGACTTCTTTCTGATGTGTGAATTCAGCTCACAGGATTACACGATGTCTTCATGGATCAATTTGCTAGCACTGTTTTTGGGCAATCTGAGGAGGGATATTTTGGATCGCATTGAAGCCAATGGTGACAAAGGAAACATCCTTAGATAAAAATTAGAAAGAAGCTTTCTGAGGGAGTTATTCGTGATGTGTGAATTCATCTCAGAGTGTTGCACCTTTCTTCTCATGGAGCAGTTTGCTAACACTGTTTTCATGGAATCTGCAAAGGGATATTTGAGAGTGCTTTGAAGCTTATGGCGATAAAGGAAATATCCTCAGACAATAACTAAAAAGAAGTTTTCTGAGAAACCACTTTGTGATCAGTAAATTCATGTCACAGGGTTACATGATTCCCTTCATGAGTCACTTTGCTACCACTGTTTTTGGGGAATCTGAGGAAGGATATTTTGGATAGTAATGAAGCCAATGGTGACAAAAGACACATCGTTAGATAAAATCTAGAAAGAAGCTCTGAGAAAGTTATTTATGATGTGTGAATTCATCTCACAGATGTGCACCTTTCTTTTCATGGAGCAGTTTGCTACAACTGTTTTTGTGGAATCTGCAAAAGGATATTTGGGAGTGCAATGAGGCCCATGGTGAAATATTATCAGGAAATATCATCAGATAAAAACTATAAAGGAGCTTTCTGATAAACTGCTTTGTGATGTTTGAATTCATCTCACAGAATTACACTGTTCTTTCCATTGAGTAGTTGTCTAACTCTGTTGTTGTGGAATCTGCAATGGGTTATTTCATAGCGGATTGAAGCTTAGGGTGACAATGAAATGTCCACAGACAAAGGAAAAAGAAGCTTTCAGAGAAATTGTTTTCTGATCTGTGAATTCATCTCACAGATTTACAAGATTCTCTTCATGTAGAAGTTTGGTTGCACCTTTTTTGGGGAATCTTAGAAGGGATACCATTGACGCCTATGGTGACAAAGGGAGTATCCTCAGATAAAATCTAGAAAGAAGCTTTCTGAGAAATTTCGTTGTGATGTGTGAATTCGTATCACCAATTTGCACCTTTTTTTCATGGAGCAGTTTGCTAATACTGTTTTTGTGGAATCTGCAAAGGGATATTTTGGAGCGAATTGAGGCCTATAGTGAAAAAGGGAATACCCTCAGATAAAAACAAGAAAGAAGCTTCCTGAGAAACCACTTTGTGATGTGGTAATTCATCTCAGAGAGGTAAAATATTCTTTTCATGGAGCAGTTTGGTAGCACCGGTTTTGGGGAATCTAAGAAGGAATATTTTGCATCTCATTGAAGCCTATGGTGACAAAGGATATATACTCACATCAATACTAGAAAGAAGCTTTCTGAGAAAGTTCTTTGTGTTATGTGAATTCATATCAAAGAGCTACACCTTTCTTTCATGGATCAGTTAACTAACACAGTTTTCATGGAAACTGCAATGGGATGTTTTGGAGCATATTGAGGACTATAATGAAAAATGAAATATCCTCAGATAAAAAGTAGAAAGAAGCTCTCTGAGAAACTGCTTTGTGATGTGTAAATTCATGTAACAGAATTATACCACTATTTTCATTGAGCAGTTTGATAACACTGTTTTCGTGGAATCTGCAATAGGACACTTGGGAGCACATTGAAGCCTATGGTGATAAATGATATATCCTCAGATAAAAACCAGAAAGAAGTCTTCTGAGTAACTGCTTGCGATCTGTGAATTCATCCCACAGTGTTACACTGTCCTTTTCATTGTGTAGTTTGCTAATGCTGTTTTCTTGTAATCCACAATGGGATATTTTGGAGCACATTGAAGCTTATGGTGACAAAGAAGATATCCTCAGATAGAAACTAGAAAGAAACTTTCCGAGAAACTGCTTTCTGATTTCTGAATTCATCTCACTGAGTAACACTTTTCTTATTATGGAGCAATTTGGTAGCACTGTTTTTGGGCCATCTAAGAAGGGAAATTTTGGATCGTCTTGAAGCTTATGGTGACAAAGGAAATAGCCTCAGATAAATACTAGAAAGAAGCTTTCTGTGAAACTTCTTTGTGATGTGTGAATGCATCTCACAAAGTTACACCTTTCTTTTCACGGAACCGTTTGCTAACACCATTTTTGTGGAATCTGCAAAGGGATATTTGGGAGTGCATTGAGGCCTGTAGTAAAAAAGGAAATATCCTCAGATAATAAGTAGCAAGAAACTTTTTGAGAAACTGCTTTGTAACGTGTGAATTTAACTACAGATTTACACTGTTCTTTTCTTTGAGCAGTGTGCTAACACTGTTTTCTTGATATCTTAAAGGGGATACTTTGGAGCACGTTGAAGATTATGGTGACAAAGGAAATACCCTCAGACAAAAATTAGAAAGAAGCTTTGTGAGAAACTGCTTTGTGATTCGTGAATTCATCTCACAGAGCTACACGATTCTTTTCATGGATGAGTTTGATAGCACTCTTTTAGGGAAGCTAAGAATGGATATTTTGGATCACATTGATGCCTATGGTGACAAAGGGAATATCTTCAGATAAAATTTAGAAAGAATTTTCTGAGAAAGTGTATTTGGATGTGTGAATTCATCTAAATGATTTACAACTTTCTTTTCTTGGAGCAGTGTGCTAACACTGTTATCGTGGAATCTGCAAAGGGATATTTCAGAGCACACTGAGGCCTATAGTGAGAGAGCAAATATCCTTAGATAAAAACTAGAAAGAAGCTTCCTGAGAAACCGTTTTATAATGTGTGAATTCATCTCACAGAGTTGCAGGATGATTTTCACGGGTCAGTTTGGTAGCTCTGTTTTTAGGGTATCTCAGGAGGGATATTTTGGATTTCCCTGTATTGTATGATGACAAAGAAAACATCCTCAGATAAAAACTAGAAAGCATATTTCTGAGAAAGTTCTTTGTGATGTGTGAATTTATCTCACAGGGTTACAACATTCCTTTCATTGAATAGTTTGCTAACACCGTTTTCTTGGAATCCACAATGGGATGTTTCAGAGTGCATTGAGGCTTATATTGACAAAGGAAATATCCTCGGACAAAAACTAGAATGACATTTTCTGAGAAACTGCCTTCTGATTTGTGAATTACACCTCACAGAGTTACACCTGTCTTTTCTTGGAACAGTTTGGCAGCACTGTTTTTGGGGAATCTGAGAGCGATATTTTGGATCCCATTGAAGCCTACGGTGACACAGGAAATATCCTCAGATAAATACTAGAAAGAAGCTTTCTGAGAAACTGCTTTGTGATGTGTGAATTTATCACACAGAATTACACCGTTCTTTTCATACAGCAGCTTGCTAACACTGTTTTCGTGGAAAATGCAATAGGGTGTTTGGGAGCACATTGAAGCCTATGGTGATAAAGGAAATATTCTCAGATAAAAACCAAAAAGAAGCGTCTGAGAACCTACTTTTTGATGTGAGAATACATCTCACAGGGTTACAATGTTATTTTCATTGAGCAGTCTGCTAACACTATTTTCTTGGAATCTGTAAAGGGATTTTTCACAGCACATTGAAGCTTATGGTGACAAAGGGAATATCCTTGTAGAAAAACTAGAAAGAAAGTTTCTGAGAAATTGCTTTCCAATGTGTGAATTCATCTCACAGAGTTACACATTACTTTCATGGAACAGTCTGTTACCACTGTTTTTCTGGAATCTGAGAAGGGATACTTTGGATCACATTGAAGCCTACGCTGACAAAGGAAATATCTTCAAATTAAAACTTGAAAGAAGCTTTCTGTGAAACTGCTTTTTGGTGTGTGAATTCATCTCACAGAGATACACCTTTCTCTTCATGAAGCAGTTTGCTAACAGTGTTTTCGTGGAATCTGCAAAGTGATGTTTGGTAGCACATTGAGACCTACTTTGAAAAAGGAAATATCCTCAGGTAGAAACTAGAAAAAAGTTTTCTCAGGAACTGCTTTTGGATGTGTGAATTCATCTTACAGAGTTACACTTTCGTTTCTTGGAGCAGTCTGTTACTGCTTTTGGGGAATCTGAGAAGGGATATTTTGGATCGCATTGAAGCCTAGGATGACATGGAAATATCCTCAGATAAAAACAAGAAAGAAGTTTCTGAGAAACTGCTTTGTGACTTGTGAATTCATCACACAGAGTTACATCGTTCTTTTCATGAAGCAGTTTGCTCACACTCCTTTGGTGGAATGTGCAAAGGGATATTTGGGAGCAATTTGAGGCCTATAGTGACAAAGGAAATATCCTCAGATAAAAACCAAAAACAAGCCTTTGAGAAACTGCTTTGTGATGTGTGAATACATCTCACAGAGTTACAATGTTATTTCCATTGAGCAGTCAGCTAACACTGTTTTCTTGGAATACGTTAAGGGGTATTTCTGAGAATATCGAAGCTTATGGTGACAAAGGAAATATCCTCAGAGAAAAACTAGAAAAAAATGTTTCTGAAGAACTGCTTTCTGATGTGTGAATTCATTTCACAGAATTACACATTCCCTTCATGGAGCGTTCTGTTACCACTGTTTTTGGGGAATCTGAGAAGGGATACTTTGCATCACATTAAAGCCTACGCAGACAAAGGAAATATCCTCAAATAAAAAGTAGAAAGAAGCTTTCTGAGAAAATTCTTTGTGATGTGAGAATTCATCCCACCGAGTTACACCTCTCTTTTCAGGAAGCTGTTTGGTAACTGTTTTCTTGGAATCTGCTAAGTGATATTTCATAGTGCATTGATGCCTATGGTGAAAAACGAAATATACACAGATAAAAACTAGAAAGAAGCTTTCTGAGAAACTGCATTGTGATGTGTGAATAGATCTCACAGATCCAATTTCTTTTCTTTGAGTGGTTTGCTAACACTGTTTTCTTGGAATCTGCAATGGGATATTTCTTAGCACAATGAAGCTTAAGGTGAAAAAGGAAATATCCTCAGATAAAAACTAGCAAGAGGCTTTCTCAGAGACTGCTTTGCATTGGCTTAATAAATCTCACAGAGTTACACAATTCTTTACATTGAGCAGTCTGCTAACACGGTTTTCCTGGAATCAGCTTTAGACTATTTGGGAGCCAATTGAACCCTATGGTGACATGGAGATATCCTCATATAAAAACTAGAAAGAAACTTTCTGAGAAACTGCTTTGGATGTGTGTATTCATCTCACAGAGTTACATGACTGTTTTCATGGATCACCTTGTTAGCACTCTTTTTGGGAACCTGAGATGGCGTATTTTGGATTGCATCAAAGCCTATGCTGACAAAAGCAATATCCTCAAATAAAAAGTAGAAAGAAATTTTCTGAGAAATTTCTTGCAGATGTGTGAATCCATTTCACAGAGTTACAACTTTCTAGTCATCACGCAGTTTGCTAACACTGTTTTTGTGGAATCTGCAAAGTGATATTTTGGAACTCATTGAGGCCTATGGTGAAAAAGGAAATATCCTCAGATAAAAACTTGAAAGAAGCTTTTTGAGAAACTGCATTGTGATGAGTTAATTCAACTCACATAGTTACACCATTATTTTCATTGAGCGGTCTGCTAACACTTTTTTTGTGGAATCTGCATTGGGATACTTTGAAATCCTTTGAAGCCTATGGAGACAAAGGAAATATCCTCAGAGACAAATTACAAAGAAGCTTGCTGAGAGACTGCTTTGTGACGGGTTAATTCACCCCACAGAATTGCACCTTTCTTTTCATCGACCAGTCTGCTATCACTGTTTTTGGGGAATCTGCGTTAGGATGTTTGGGAGCACATTGAAGCCTATGGTGACAAATGAAATATTCTCAGATAATAACAGAAAAGAAACTTTCTGAGAAACTGCTTTGGATGTGTGAATTCATCTCACAGAGTTTCACTGTTCTTCTCATACAGTAGTTTGCTAACCCTGTATTTGTGGAAAATGCAATAAGATGTTTGGAAAGGTATTGAAGCCTGTGGTGACAAAGGAAGTATCCTCAGTTAAAAAACAAAAAGAAGTCTTCTAAGAAACTGCTTTGTAATGTGTGAATACATCTCACAGAGTTTCAGTGTTCTTTTCATTCAGCAGTCTGTTAACACTGTTTTCTTGGAATGCATAAAGGGATATTTTGGAGTGCATTGAAGCTTATGGTGACAAACGAAATATCCTCTGAGAAAACTAGAAGGAAGGTTTCAGAGAATCTGATATCTGATGTGTGAATTTATCTCACAGAGTTAAACTTTCCTATCATGCAGCAGTTTTTTAACACTATTTTTAGGGAATCTGAGATGGGATATTTTGGATTGCATTGAAGCCTATGCTGACAAAGGAAATATCCTCAGATAAAAACTAGAAAGAAGCTTTCTGAAAAACTGTCTTGTGATGTGTGAATTCATCTCACATAATTACACCTTTTTCTTCATGAAGCCATTTTCTAACACTGTTTTTGTGGAATCTGAAAAGGGATACTTTGGAGCGCATTGAGGCCTATGGTGAAAAAGGAAATATCCTCAGACAAAAACTAGAAAGAAGGTATCTGAGAAACTGCATTGTGATGTGTGAATGCATCTCACAGAGTTACACTGTTCTTCTCATTGAGCAGTTTGCTAACACTGTTTTCCTGGAATCTGCAATGGGATATTTCTTAGCGCAATGAAGCTTATGGTGACAAAGGAAATATCCTCAGATAAAATCTAGAAGGGAGCTTTCTGAGAAACTGCTTTTGCTTTGTGAAGGGATAATTCATCTCACAGAGTTACACCGTTCTTTTCATTGGGCAGTCTGTTGACACTGTTTGCATGGATTCTGCATTAGGATATTTGGGAGCACCTTGAAGTCTATGGTGACAAAGGAAATATCCTCAGATAAAAACCTAAAAGAAGCTTTCTGAGAAACTGCTTTAAATGTGTGAATTTATCTCACAGATTTACACAATTTCTTCCATGCATCACTTAGTTGTACTGTTTTTGGTGAATTTGAGCAGGGATATTTTAGATCACAATGAAGCCTATGGTGACAAAGGAAATATCCTCAGATAAAAACTGGATAGAATCTTCCTCAGAAAGTTCTTTGTGATGTGTGAATTCATCTCACAGAGTTACACCTTTCCTTTCACGGAACGGTTTCCTAACCCTGTGTTTGTGGAATCTGCCAAGGAATATGTGGCAGCACTTTGAGGCTGATAGTGAAAAATGAAATAACCTCATATAAAACCTAGAATGAAGCTTTCTGAGAATCGGCCTTGTTACGTGTAAGTTCATCTCACAGAGTTACACAGTTCTTTTCAAACATCAGTCTGCTAAAACTGTTTTTGTGGAAACTGCAATAGAATGTTGGGAGTGCTTTGAAGCATATGGTGACAAAGGAAATACCCTCAGATAAAAACTGAAAAGATTTTTTTTGAAAAACTGCTTTGGATGTGTGAATTCAACTCACAGATTTACACGATTCAATTCATGGATCACTTTGTTAGCAATGCTTTTTGGAAATCTGAGAAGTGAAATTTTGGATTGCATTGAAGCCTATTGTGATAAGGAAATATACTCCGAGAAAAACCAGAAAGAAGCCTCCTGAGAAATTTCTTTGTGATGTGTGAATTCATCTCACAGTATTTAACGTTTCTCTTCATGAAGAAGCTCCTAACACTGTTTTCATGGAATCTACTAAGGGATATTTGGGAGCGAATTGAGGCCTAAGGTGAAAAAAGAAATATTGTCAGATAAAAACTGGAAAGAATTGTTCTGAGAAACTGAATTGTGATGTGTGAATGCATCTCTCAGAGTTGCACTATTCTCTTCATTGATCAGGTTGATAACACTGTTTTTTTTTAAAATCTGCAATGGTACATTTCTTAGTGCAATGAAGCTTATGGTGACAAAAGAAATATCCTCAGATAAACACCAAAAAGAAAGTTTCTGAGAAACTCCTTTGGATGTGTGAATTCATCTCACAAAGTTACACAATTATTTTCCTGGATCACTTTATTAGCACTGATTTCAGGGAATCTCAGAAGGGATAATTTTGCTCACATTGCAGCCTACGGTGACAAAGGAAATATCCTCAGATAAAAACTGGAAAGAAGCTTTCTGAGAAAAGTTCTTTGTGACGTGTGAATTCATCTCACAGAGTTACCCCTTTCTTTTCATGCAGCAGTTTGCTAACACTGTTTTCATGGAATCAGCCAATGGATATTTGGCAGCACTTTGAGGCCCATAGTGAAAACGGAAATATCCTCAGATAAAAACTAGAAAGAAGCTTTCTGAGAAACTGCTTTGTGATGTGTGAATATATCTCACAGAGTTACAGTGTTCTTTTCATTGAGCAGTCTGGTAACACTGTTTTCTTGGAATCTGCAAAGGGATATTTTAGAGTGCATTGAAGCAAATGGTGACAAAGGAAATACATTCAGATAAATAGTGAAAGAAAGCTTTCTGAGAAACTGCTTTGGATGTGTGAATTCATCTCACAGAGTTACATGATACGTTTCTTGGATCACTTTGCTAGCCCTGCTTTTGGGGAATCTGAGAAGGGATATTTTGGATTGCATTGAAGCCTATGGTGATGAAGGAAATATCCGCACATAAAAACCAAAAGAAACCTTCCGAGAAACTGCTTTATGATGTGTGAATATATCTCACAGAGTTACAGTGTACTTTTTATTCAGCTGTCTGCTAACACTATTTTTTTGGAATCCCCAAAAGGATATTTCAGAGCGCATTGAAGCTTATTATGACAAAGATAATATCCTCAGAGACCAACTAGAATGAAGGTTTCTGAGAAATTTCTTTGTGATGTGTGAATTCATCTCACAGAGTTACACAGTCCTTTCATGCAGCAGTTTGTTACCTTTGTTTTTGGAGTATCAGAGAAGGGATACTTTGGATCGCATTGAAGCCTATGCTGGCAAAGGAAATATCCTCAAAGAAAAACTAGAAAGAAGCCTTCTGAGAAACTTCTTTGTGATTTGTGAATTTATCTCACAGAGTTACATGATTCTATCATTGATCACTTTGTTAGCACTGGTTTTAGGGAATCTGAGAAGGGAATCGTTTTGAAGCCTATGGTTACAAGGGAATATATTCCAATAAAACCTGGAAAGAAGCATTCTGAGAAGCTTCTTTGTGATGTTCGAATTCATCTCACAGTGTTTCCCCTTTCTCTTCATGAAGCACATTGCTAACACTGTTTTTGTGGGATCTTCAAAGTGATATTTTGGAGTGCATTGAGGCCTATGGTGAAAAAGGAAATACCCTCAGACAAAAACTAGAAAGAAGTTTTCTGAAAAACTGCATTGTGATGTGTGAATACATCTTACAGTTATACTGTTATTTTCATTGAGCAGTTTGCTAACACTGTTTTCTTGGAATCTGCAATGGGATATTTCTTAGCACAGTGAAGCATATGGTTACAAAGAAAATATCCTGAGATAAAAACTGGAAAGAATCTTTCTGAGAAACTTCTTTGTGATGAATTAATTCATCTCACAGTGTTACACCTTTCTCTTCATGAAGCCGTTTGCTAAGACTGTTTTCATGGAATCTGCAAGGGGATATTTGTTAGCGCATTGAAGCCTGTGGTGAAAAAGAAAATATCCTCAGATAAAAACAAGAAAGAAACTTTCTGAAAAACTGCATTGTGATAGGTTAATTCAACTCACATAGTTATACCGTCCTTTTCATTGAGCAGTCTGTTAACACTTTTTTTCGTGAAATCTGTTAGGATATTTTGGAGAGCATTGAAGCCTATGGTGACAAAAGAAATATCCTCAGAGGCAAACTAGAAAGAAGGTTTCTTAGAGACTGCTTTATGATGAGTTAATTCATCCCATAGAATTACACCATTCTTGTCATTAAGCAGTTTGCTAACACTGTTTTTGTGGAATCTGCGTTAGGATATTTGGGAGCACATTGAAGCCTATGGTGACAAATAAAATATCCTCAGATAACAATCGAAAAGAAACTTTCTGAGAAACTGCTTTGCATGTGTGAATTCATCTCACAGACTTACACTGTTATTCCCATACAGCAATTTGCTTACAATGTTTTCATGGAAAATTCAATAGGATGTGTGGGAGGGAATTGAAGCCTATGGTGATAAAGGAAATATCCACAGTTAAAAACCAAAAAGAAGCCTTCTGCGAAACTGCTTTGTGATGTGTGAATACATCTCACAGAGTTACAGTGTTCTGTTCATTGATCACTTTGCTAACACAGTTTTCTTGGAATCTGCAATTCAATATTTCTTAATGCAATGAAGCTAATGGTGACAAAGGAAATATCCTCAGATAATAAATAGGAAGTAGCTTTCTGAGAAACTGCTTTGTGATGTTAATTCATCTCACAGAGTTGTACCACTGTTTTTACTGAGCAGTCTGCTAACCATGTTTTCCTTAAATCTGCGTTAGGATATTTGGGAGCGTGTTGAAGCCTATGGGGACAAAGGAAGTATGCTCTGATAAAAACCAAAAAGAAGCTTTCTGAGAAACTTCTTTGGATGTGGAAATTCATCTCGTGGAGTTACATGATTCTTTTCATGGATCAATTTGATAGCACTGTTTTTGAGAAATCTGAGAAGGGATATTTTGGATCGCATTGAAGCCTAAGGTGACAAGGAAATATCCTCAGGTAAAACTGGAAAGAAGCTTTCTGAGAAAGTTCTTTAAGATGTCTGAATTCATCTCACAGAGTTACACCTTTCTTTTCATGGATCAGTTTGCTAACACTGTTTTCATTGAATCTGCAAAGGGATATTTGGGAGCACTTTGAGGCATATAGTGAAAAAGGAAATATCCTCAGATAAAAAGTAGAAAGACACTTTCTGAGAAACTTCTTTGTATTATGTCAGTTCATCTGCCAGAGTTACATCGTTGTTTTCATGCAGCAGTTTGCCAACACTGTTTTCGTGGAAAATGCAATAGGATGTTTGGGAGCACATTGAACCCTATGATGACAAAGGAAATATCCTCAGACAAAAACCAAAAGAAGCCTTCTTAGAAATTGCTTTGTGATGTGTGAATACATCTCACAGAGTTACAATGTTCTGTTCATGGATCAGTTTGCTAACACTGTTTTCTTGGAATCTGTAAAGGGATATTTCATGGCACATTGAAGTTATGGGGACAAAGGAAATGTTCTCAGAAAAAAATTGGAAAGAAAGCTTCTGAGAATCTGCTTTCTGATGTGTGAATTCATCTCACAGAGTTAAACCACTCATTCATGAAGGAGTTTGGTTACACTGTTTTTGTGGTATCTCCGGAGTGATATCTTGGATAGCATAGAATTCTAAGGTGAGAAATAAAATATCCTCAGATTAAAACTGGAGAGAAGCCTTCTCAGAAACTGCTTTGCAGTGTGTGGATTCATCTCAGAGAGTTAAACCATTGTTTTCAATGAGAAGTTTGCTATCCCTGTTTTTGCAACATTTGCAATGAGATATACAGGAGCACATTGAGGCTCGTGTTTATAAAGGAAATATCCTCGGATAAAAAGAAGAAAGAAGCTTTCTGAGAAATGGCTTTGTGATCTGTGAATTCATTACACAGAGTGACACTATTTTTTTCAAGGAGCAGTTTGCTAGAACTCTATCTGTTCAACCTGAGAAAGGATAGTTTGGATCGCTTTGAAGCCTATGGTAACAAAGGAAATATCCTCAGTAAAAACTAAAAAAAACTTCATGAGAAACTGCTTTGTGAAGAGCATATTCATCTCACAGTGATACACTTTTCGTTGCATTGAGCAGTTTGCTAACACCCTTTTCATGGAATCTGCAATTGTATATTCCGAGGGCATTGAGTCCTATGGTGAAAAATTAATATCCTTAGCTAAAAACTGGAGAAAAGTCTTCCGAGAAACTCCTTTGTGACTTGTGACTTCATCTCACAGAGCTACATCACACTTTTTATTGAGACATTTCCTAAAAATATTTTCACGGAATCTGGAATGAGATACATGGGAGGGCATGTAGGCCTGAAATATCCTCAGAGAAAAACAAGAAAGAAGCTTTTTGAGACATTTCTTTGTGATGTGTGAATTCATCTCACAGAGTTACACTACTCTTTCATGGATCCATTTGCTAGCACTGTTTTTGTGGAATCTGAGAAGGGATATTTTTGATTCCTTTGAAACCTATGGTGACAAGCAAAATATCCTCAGATAAAATCCAGAAAGATTCTTTCTGAGAAACTGTTTTGTGATGTATAAATTCGTCTCACATTGTTACACAACTATTTCATGGAGCCCTTTGTTGGACTGTTATTGTGGAATCTGAGAAGGGATATTTTTTATTGCTTTGATGCATATGGTGAAAAAGGAAATAAACTCAGATAAAAACCGGAACGAAACTTTCCGAGAAACAACTTTGTGATTTGTGAATTCATCTCACAGAATTACACCACAATTTCGTGGAGCCATTGGCTAGCAGTGTTTTTGTGGAATCTGAAGAGGTATATTTTTGATGCGTTGAAGCCTATGCTGACAAAGGAAATATCCTCAGATAAAAACCAGAAAGAAGCTTTCTGAAAAACTGTTTTGGAAATGTGAATTCATCTCACAGATTTATTGCACTTTCATGGAGATGTTTGCTAGCACTGTTTTTGTGGAATCTGAGAAGGGATATTTTGGATTGCTTTGAAGACTATGGTGACAAAAGAAATATCCTCAGATAAAAAATTGAAAGAAGCTTTCTACGAAACTGCTTTGTGATGTGTGAATTCGTCTCACAGAGTTACACCCCTCTTTCATGATGGTATTTGCTAGCACTGTTTTGTGGAAGCACAGAAGTGATATTTTGGATAGCATGGAATCCTATAGTGAGAAATGAAATATCCTGAGATAAAAATTGGACAGAAGCATTCTCAGAAATAAGCTCTCTGAGAATATCTCTGCAATTTGTGAATTCATCTCACAGAGTTACACCACTCTCTCATGTAGCCATTGGCTAGCAATGTTTTTGTGGAATGTGAGAAGCTATACTTTTGATTGCTTTGAAGTCTATGGTAACAAAGCGAATATAATCAGATATAAACCAGAGAGAAGCTTTCTGAGAAACTGCTTTGTGACGTGTGAATTCATCTCATAAATTAACAACAGTCTTTCATGAAAGAGTTTGGTAGCACTGATTTTCTGGAATCACAGAAGTGATATCTTGGATAGCATTGAATTCCATGGTGAAAAATGAAATTTCTTCAGATAAAAATTGGAGAGAAGTCTTCTCAGAAACTGCTTTGTGGAGTTTGAATTCAACTCACAGAGTTACAACACTGCTTTCATTGAGAAGTTTGCTTACACTGTTTTCGCAGAATCTGCAGTGAGATATTTGTGAGCACACTGAGGCCTGAAATATCCTCAGATAAAAACCAGAAAGAAGCTTTCTGAGAAACTGATTTCTGATGTGTGAATTCATGTCCCAGAGGTACACTACTCCTTCATGGAGCCGTTTGCTAGCAGTGATTTTGTGGAATCTGAGAAGGGATATTTTTGATCATATTGAAGACTATGG
This sequence comes from Nasalis larvatus, assembly GCA_000772465.1. Lineage (NCBI taxonomy): Eukaryota > Metazoa > Chordata > Mammalia > Primates > Cercopithecidae > Nasalis > Nasalis larvatus. Next base: position 30,043,361 of record CM003008.1, read on the forward strand.
TGACAAAGTAAATATCCTCAGATAAAAGCCAGAAAGAAGCTGTCTGAAAAACTGCTATTTGATGTGTGAATTCCACTCACAGAGTTACATCACTCTTTCATAGAGTCATTGGCTAGCAATGTTTTGTGTAATATGAGAAGTAATATTTCGGATCACTTTGAAGCCTATGGTGGCAAAGGAAATATTCTCAGGTAAAAACTAGAAAGAATCATTCTGAGAACCTACTTTGTGATGGGTGAATGCATCTCACAGAGATACAGCACTTTTTCATGGAGCAGGTTGCTAGCACTCTTTTTGTGGAATCACAGAAGTGATATTGTAGATAGCATAGAATTCTATGGTGAGAAATGAAATATCCTCAGATAAAAACTGAACAGAATTCTTCTCAGAAACTGCTTTGTGGTGTGTGAATTCATCTCACAGAGTTACACCATTGCTTTCATTGAGAAATTAGTAAACACTGTTTTTACAGAACCTGCAATTAGATAAACGGGAGTGCATTGAGGCCCGTGTTTAAAAAGGAAATATACTCAGATAAAATGAAGAAAGAAGCTTTCTGAGAAACTACTTTGTGATGTGAGAATTTATCTCACAGTGTTACACAACCCTTTCATGGAGCAGTTTCTATCACTGTTTTTGTGGAATCTGAAAAGGGATATTTTGGATGCCTATGAAGCCTACTGTGACAAAGAAAATATCCTCAGATAAAAATTAGAAAGAAGCCTTGTGAGAAACTGCTCTGTGATGTGTGAGTTCATCTCACAGAGTTACTCTACTCTTTCATGGAGCCATTTGTAACCACTGTTTTTTTGGAATCTGAGAAGTGATATTTTTTATTGCTTTGAAGCCTATGGTGACCAAGGAAATATCCTTAGATAAAATCCAGAAAGAAGCTTTCTGAGAAACTGCCTTGTGATGTGTGAATCCATCTCACAGTGTTACACAACTCTTTCATGGAACTGGTTGCTAGCACTGTTTTTGTAGAATCTGAGAAGGGATATTTTTGATCACTGTGAAGCCTATGGTGACAAAGGAAATATCCTCAGACAAACACCAGAAAGAAGCTTTTTGAGAGGCAGCTGTGTGATTTGTGAATTCATCTCACAAAGTTACACCACTCTTTCATGAAACCATTGGCTAGCACTGTTTTTGTGAAATCTGAGAATGGATAGTTTGAAACGCATTGAAGCCTATGGTGACAAAGGAAATAACCTCAGATAAACCAGAAAGAAGGTTTCTGAGTAACAGCTTTGTGATGTGTGAATTCATCTCACAGTGTTACAAAACTCTGTCATGGATCCGTTTGCTAACACTGTTTTTGTGGAATCTGAGAGGTTATATTTTGGATCACTTTGAAGCCTATGGTGACAAAGGAAATATTCTCTGGTAAAAACTAGAAAGAAGTTTTCTGAGAAACTGCTTTGTGATGTGTGAATTCAACTCACAGAGTTACACTCCTCTTTCCTGGAGGAGTTTGCTAGCACTGTTTTTGTGGAAGTATAGAAGTGACATTTTCAATAGCATAGAATCCTATGGTGAGAAATGAAATTCCTCAGGTAAAAACTACAGAGAAGCCTTTTCAGAAACTGCTTTGTGGTGTGTGAATTCATCTCACACAGTTACACCATTACACTCATTGAGAAATTTGCTAACACTGTGTTTGCAGAATCTGCTATGACATATACGGGAGTGCATTGAGGCCTGTGTGTAAAAAGGAAATATCCTCAGAAAAAAAAGAAGGAGGAAGCTTTCTGAGAAACTACTTTTTGATGTGTGAATTCATCTCACAGTGTTACACAACACTTTCATGGAGTGGTTTGCTAGCACTGTTTTCATGGAATCTGAGAAGGGACATTTTGGATCTCTTTGAAGCCTATTGTGACAAAGGAAATATCCTCAGATAAAAACCAGAAAGCTTTCTAAGTAAATGCTTTGTGATGTGTGAATTCACCTCACAGAGTTACACTACTCTTTCATGGAGTGGTATGCTAGCACTGATTTTGTGTAATCTGAGAAGGGATATTTTTTATTGCTTTGAAGGCTATGATGACAAAGGAAATATCCACAGGTAAAATTTAGAACGAGGTTTTCTGAAAAACTGACTTGTAATTTGTGAATTCATCTCAAAGTGTTGCAAAACTCCTTCCTGGAGCCGTTTGCTAGCACTGTTTTTGTGGAATTAGAAAGGATATTTTGGATCACATTGAAGCCTATTGTGACAAAGGAAATATCCACAGATAAAAACCAGAAAGGACTTTTCTCAGAAACAGCTTTGTGATTTGTGAATTCATCTTACAAAGTTACACCACCCTTTCGTGTAGCCGTTGGCTAGCACTGTTTTGTGGAATCTGAGAAGGGATATTTTTTATTGATTTGAAGCCTATGTTGACAGCAGAAATATCCTCTGATAAAAACTAGAAAGAAGCTTTCCGAGAAACTGCTTTGTTATATGTGAATTCATCCCACAGGGTTACACTACTGTTTCATGGAACTGATTGCTAGCACTGTTTTTGTGGAATCTGAGAAGGGATATTTTGGATTGCTTTGAAGCCTATGGTGACAATGGAAGTATCCTCTGATAAAAACAAAAAGAAGCTTTCTGAGAAGCTGCTTTGGGATGTGTGAATTTATCTCACAAATTAACAACATTCTTTCATGGATGAATTTGGTAGCACTGTTTTGGTGGAATCACAGAAGTGATATCTTGGATAGCATTGAATCCCTTGGTGAATAATCAAATATCCTCAATTAAAAACTGGAGAGAAGCCTTCTCAGAAACTGCTTTATGGTGTGTGAATTCATCTCACAGAGTTACACTGCTTTCTTTGAGAAGTTTGCTAACACTGTTTTTGCACAACGTGCAGTGAGATATACGGGAGCACACTGAGGCCTGAAATATCCTCAGAGAAAAACAAGAAAGAAGCTTTTTGAGAAACTGCTTTGTGATGTGTGAATCCAACTCAGAGTTACACTAATCTTTCATGGAGCCGTTTGCTAGCACTGTTGCTGTGGAATCTCAGAAGGGATAATTTTGATTGCTTTGAAGCCTATGGTGACAAAGGAAATATCCGCAGATAAATTCCAGCAAAAAAGCTTTCTGAAAAACTGCTTTGTAATGTGTGAATTCATCTCAGAGTGTTACACAACTCTTTCATGGATCCGTTTGCTAGCACTATATTTGTGGAATCTGAGAAGTGATATTTTGGATCACTTTGAAGCCTATGGTGACAAAGGAAATATCCTCAGATAAAACTTGAAAAAGCTTTATGGTAAACTGCTTTGGGAGCAGTGTATTCATCCCACAGAGATACACCTTTTGTTACATTGAGCAATTTGCTAACACTGTTTTCTTTTTCTTTTATTTATTTATTTATTTTTTTTTTTTGAGATGGAGTCTCGCTCTGTCACCCAGGCTGGAGTGCAGTGGC
>CM003008.1:30055898-30084635 GCA_000772465.1 Nasalis larvatus
GAGTTACACTGTTCTTTTCATTGAGTAGCTTGCTAACACTGTTTTCCTGGAAACTGCAATGGGATATTCTGGAGTGTGTTGAAGTTTATGTTGGCCAAGGAAACATCCTCGGACTAAAACTAGAAAGAAGTTTCTGACAAACTGCTTTCTAATTTGTGAATGTATCTCACAGACTTACAATTTCCTTTCATGGAGTAGTTTGTTGGCACTGTTTTTGGGGAATCTGAGAAGGGATATTTTCTATCTCATTGAAGCCAATAGTGCTAAGGGAAGTATCCTTATATAAAAAATAGAAAGCTTTCTGAGAAACTGCTTTGTGATGTGTGTATTCATCTCATAGAGTAGAAAGATTCTTTTCTTGGAGCAGTTTGTTTAAACTGTTTTCATGGAATCTGCAATAGGATATTTGGGATCACATTAAAGCCTATGGTGACCAAGGAAATATCCTCAGACAAAAAACCAAAAAGCAGCTTTCTTAGAAACTGCTTTGTGATTTGTGAATTCATCTCCCAGATTTACACCTTGCTTTTTGTGGAGCAGTTCCCTAACACTATTTTTGTGGAATCTCCAAAGGGATATTCACGAGTGCAATGAGGCCTGTGGTGAAAAAGGAAATATCCTCAGACAAAAACTAGAAAGAACCTTTCTATGAAAATGCTTTCTGATTTGTGAAAGCATTTCACAGATTTACACGATACTTTTCATGGAGCATTTTGGTAGCACTGTTTTTGGAGAATCTGAGAAGGGCTACTTTGGATCACATTGAAGCCTATGGTAACAAAGGGAATATTCTCAGATAAAAACCAGATAGAATGTTTCTGAGAAACTGCTTTGTGATATGTGTATTCATCTAACAGAGTAGCACAATTCTTTCTTTGGAGCAGGTTGCTGAAACTGTTTTCCTGAAATCTGTAAAGGAATACTCGGGAGCGCATTGAGGAATATGGTGAAAAAGGAAATATCTTTAGGTAAAAACTAGAAAGAAGCGTTTTGAGAAAGAGTTGTGATATGAGAATTCATCTCACAGAGTTACACCACACTTTTCATGAAGCAGTTTTGTAGCACTGTTTTTGGGGAACTTGAGAAGGGACATTTTGAATTGCACTGATGCCCATTGTGCCAAAGAAAATAACCTCAGATAAAAACTAGAAAGAAGCTTTCTGAGAAACTGCTTTGTGATGCGTGAATTCATCTCAGAGATTTACAACTTTCTTTTCATGGAGCAGTTTGATAACACTATTTTCGTGGAATCTGCAACGGGATATTCACGAGCTAATTGAGGACTTTTTTGATAAAGGAAATATACTCACAAAAAAAAACTAGGAAGAAGCTTTCTGAGAAACTCCTTTGTGATTTGTGAATTCATCTCACAGTGCTACATGATTCTTTTCATGGAGCAGTTTGTTAGCACTGTTTTTGTGAAATCCACAATGCTGTATTTTGGGGTACATTGAAGCTTATGGTGAAAAGGAAATATCTTAACATAAAAACTAGAAAGAAGCTTTCTGAGAAAGTCCTTTGTGATATGTTAATTTATCTCACAGAATTACCCATTTTTTTCCATAGGAGCAGTTTGTTAGTACTGTTTTAGGGGAATATAAGAAGGGATATTTTGGATCGCATTGAAGCCTGTGGTAACAAATGAAATATCCTCAGATCAAAACTAGAAAGAAGCATTCTGAGAAACTTCTTTGGGATGTGTGAATTCATCTCACAGAGTTACAGTGTTCTTTTCTTTGTGCAGTCTGCTAACACTGTTTTCGTGGAATCTCCAATAGGATATTTGGGAGCACATTGAAGCCTATGGTGACAAAGGTAATATCCTCAGATAAAAACGGAAAAGAAGCTTTCTGAGAATCTGCTTTGTGATGTGTCAATTTGTCTCACAGAGTTACACTGTTCTTTTCATTGAACAGTTTGCTAACACTATTTTCCAGGAATCTGCAAGGGAATATATTGGAGTGTATTGATGCTTTCAGTGACAAAGGAAATATCCTCAGGCAAAAACTAGAAAGAAGCTTTCTAACAAACTGCTTTCTAATTTGTGAATTCATCTCACAGAGTTACACAATTCTTTTCCTGGAGCAGTTTAGTAGCTCTGTTTTTGGAGAATTGAGAAGGGATACTTTGGATCACATGGAAGCCTATGGTGAAAAAGGAAATATCCTCAGATAAAAACTGGAAAGAAACTTTCTGAGAAACTTCTTTGTGATGTGTGAATTCATCTCAAAGAGGAGCACAATTCTTTTTTTGGAGCAGTTTGGTAAAACTGTCTTTGTGGAATCTACAATTGGATATTTTGGAGTGCATTGAAGCCTATGGTGACCAAGGAAATATCCTCAGACTAAAAAACAAAAAGATCCTTTTCGAGAAACTGCTTTGTGATGTGTGAATTCATCTCATAGGTTTAAACCTTTCTTTTCATGGAGCAGTTTGCTAACACTATTTTCGTGGAATCTGCAAAGGGATATTCACGAGCGCAATGAGGTCTGTAGTGAAAAAGGAAATACCCTCAGACAAAAACTAGAAAGAAGATTTCTATGAAAAAGCTTTCTGATTTGTGAATTCATCTCACAGATTTACAAGATTTTTTTCATGAAGCATTTTGGTACCACTGTTTTTGGAGAATCTGAGAAGGGCTATTTTGGATGGCATTGAAGCCTATGGTGAGAAAGGGAATATTGTCAGATAAAAACTAGATAGAAGCTTTCTGAGAAACTGGCTTGTGTTGTCTGTATTCATCTCCCAGAGTAGCACGATTCTTTTCTTGGAGCAGGTTGCTAAAACTCTTTTTGTGGAATCTTCAAAGTGATATTTGGGAGCACATTGAGGAATATAGTGAAAAAGGGAAATATCCTCACATAAAAACTAGAAAGAAGCTTTCTGAGAAACAGTTTTGTGATGTGAGAATTCATCTCATAAAGTTACACCACACGTTTTATGAATCTGTTTGGTAGCACTGTTTTTGGGGAATTTGAGAAGGGATATTTTGAATGCATTGAAGCCTATGCTGACAAAGGAAATAACCTCAGATAAAAACTAGAAAGAAGCTTTCTGAGAAACTGCTTTGTGATGTGTAAATTCATCTCAGAGAGTTACACCGTTCTTTTCATAGAGCAGTTTTATAACACTGTTTTCATGGAATCTGCACTACGATGTTTGGGAGCACATTGAAGCCTATGGTGACAAATTAAATATCCTCAGATTAAAACAGAGAAGAAGCATTCTGTGAGAGTGCTTTTTGATGTGTCAATTTATCTCACAGAGTAACACTGTTCTTGTCATTGAGAAGTTTGCTAACACTGTTTTCTCGCAATCTGTAATGGGATATTTCAGAGCGCATTGAAATTTATGGTGACAAAGGAAATATCCTCAGACAAAAATTAGAGAGAAGATTTCTGAGAAACTGCTTAGTGATGTGTTAATTCTGCTCACAAGATTACACCCTCATTTCATGGAGCAGTTTGCTAACACTGTTTTCATGGAATCTGCAATAGGATAGGCCAGAGTGCATTGAGGCATATAGTGAAAAAGGAAATATCCTCATATTAAAATTTGAAAGAAGCTTTCTGAGAAACCACTTTGTGATATGTTATTTCATCTCACAGAGGTACACATTCATTTTCATGTATCACATTGCAACAGTGTTTTTGAGGTATCTGAGAAGGGATATTTTTTATCTCATTGTAGCCTATGGTGACAAAGAAACTATTTTCAGATAAAATGTATAAAGAATGTTTCTGAGAAAGTTTTTTGTGATGTGGGAATTAATCTCACAGAGTTAAATCTTTCTTCTCACGGATCAGTTTGATAACACTGTTTTTGTGGGGTCTGCAGTAGGATATTTGGTAGTGCACTGAATCCTATCATGACAAAGGAAATATCCTCAGATAAAAACCAAACGGTTTGTGAGGGGTGAACTCACCTCACAAAGTTACACTGTTCTTTTCATTGAGAAGTCTGCTAAAAATTCTTTCATTTATTCTGCAATGGGATATTCAAGAGTGCATTGAGGAATATGGTGAAAAGGTAAAAGTCCTCAGATAAAAACTAGAAAGAAGTTTTCTAAGAAACCGCATTGTGATATGTGAATTCATTGCACAGAGTTAAACTGTTCTTTTCATGGAACAGTTTGGCAGCACTGTTTTTGGGGAATCTGAGAGGGGATATTTTAGATCACATTGAGGCCAGTGGTGACAAAGGAAATTCCCTCAGATAAGAACTAGCAAGAAGGTTTCTGAGAAAGTTCTTTGTAATGTATGAATTCATCCCATGGGGTTACACCTTTCTTTCATGGAGCAGTTTGCTAACACTGTTTTTCAGGAATCTGCAAAGGGATATTTGGGAGTGCATTGTAAACTATGGTGAAAAAGGAAATATCCTCAGATAAAAACTAGAAAGAAGCTTTCTGAGAAACAGTTTTGTGCTGTGTGAATTCCTCTCACAGATATACACCTCTGTCTTCATGGAGCAGTTTGGTAGCACGGTTTTTGAGGAATCTGAGAAGGGATATTTTCAATTGCATTGAAGCATCTGGTGACCAAGGAAATAGCCTCAGACAAAAATTAGAAAGCAGTATTGTGAAGAAGCTCTTTGTGATGTGTGAATTCGTCTCACAGAGTTACACCTTTCTTTCAATGGAGCAGTTTTCTAACACTGTTTTCATAGAATCTGCAAAGGGATATTTGGGAGTGCACTGAGGCCTATAGTGAGATGGGAAATATCCTTAGATACAAAAGAGAAAGAAGCATTCTGAGAAACCACTTGGTGATGTGTTAATTCCTCTCACAGAGTTACACGAGTCTTTTCATGGGTCATTTGGTAGCACTGTTTTTGGGGAATCTGAGAAGGTATAATTTGGAATGCACTGAAGCCTGTGTTGACAAAGGAAATATCCTCAGAAAAAAACTAGAGAGAAACATTCTGAGAAAGTCCTTTGTGATATGTGAATTCATCTCACAGAGTTACACCATTCTTTTCATAGATCAGTTTGATCACACTGTTTTTTGAAATCTGCAATAGGATATTTGGGAGTGCATTGAAGCCAATGTTGACAAAAGTAATATCCTCAGATAAAATATAGAAAGCAGCTTTCTGAGAAACTGCTTTGTGATGTGTAAATTCATCTCACAGAGTTACATCATTCTTTTCATGAGGCAGTTTGCTAGCACGATTCTCTTGGGGTCTACAATGGGATATTTCAGAGGGCATTGAAGCCTACGGTGACAAAGGAAATATCCTGACAAAAAAAGAAAGAGACTTACTGAGAAACTTCTTTGTGATTTCTGGTTGCATCTCACAGAGTCACACACCAGTTTTCATGGAGCAACCTGGTAGCACTGTTTTTGGTGAATCTGAGAAGGGATATTTTGGATTGCTTTGAAGCTTTTGGTGACAAAGAAAATATCCTCAGACAAAAACTAGAAAGAAGTCTTTTGAGGAAGTCCTTTGTAATCTGCGTTTTCATCTCACAGAGGATTACCTTTCTTTTCATTGAGCAGTTTCCTAACACTGTTTTTGTGGAACCTGCAAAGGGATATTTGGGAGTGCCTTGAAGCCTATGGTTAAAAAGGAAATATCCTCAGATAAAATCTAGAGAAAGTTTCTGAGAAATTGCTTTGCGAAGTTTGCATTCATCTCACTGAGTTATAGTGTTCTTTTCATTGATAAGTTTGCTAACACTGTTTTCTTGGAATCTGCAATGGGATATTTCTAAGCACATTGCAGTTTATGCTGACAAAGAAAATATCCTCATATAAAAACTAGAAAGAAACTTTCTGAGAAACCACTTTGTAAAGTGTCAATTCACCTCACAGAGTTACACTATTCATTTCATGGATAAGTTGGATAGCACTATTTTTGGGAATCTGAGAAAGGATATTTTGGATTGCATTGAAAACTGTGATGTCAAAGGAAGTATCTTCAGATGAAAACTAGAAGGAAGTTGTCTGAGAAAGTTTTTTGTGATGGATGAATTCATCTCACAGAGTTACAACATTCTTTTCTTTTATCGGTTTGATAACACTGTTTTTGTGGAATCTGCACATTGAAGCCTATGGTGAAAAAGGAAATATCGTCAGATAAAACTGAGAAGCTTTCTGTGAAAGTTCTTTGTCGTGTGTCAATTTATCTCACAGAATTACACTGTTCTTTTTATTGAGAAGTTTGCTAACACTGTTTTGTCGGAAGCTGTAGTGGGATATTTCAGAGCACATTGAAGCTAATAGAGACAAAGGAAATATTCTCAGACAAAAAGTAGAAAAAAGCTTTCTGAGAAACTGTTTTGTTATTTGTGAATTCATCTCAAAGAGTAACACGATTCTTTTCATGGATCAGTTTGGTAGCACTGTTTTTGGAGAATCTGAGATGGGATATTTTACATCGCATTGAAGCCTAGGGTGACAAAGGAAATATTCTCAGAAAAAAACTAGAAAGAAGCTTTCTGAGAATGTTCTTTGTGATGTGTGAATTCATCTCTCAGAGGTACAGCATTCTTTTCATTGAGAGTTTGCTAACACTGTTTTCGTTGAATCTCCAAAGTGATATTTGGGTGCACATTGAGGACTATCTTGAAAAAGTAAGCATTCACAGATAAAAACTAGAAAGAATCTTTCTGAGAAACTTCTTTGTGATGTGGGAATTTATCTCACAGATTTACACTGTTCTTTTCATTGAGCAGTTTGCAAACACTGTTTTCTTGGAATCTGCAATGGGCTACTTCAGAGCGCATTGAAGCTTATGCTGACATAGGAAATATCCTCAGACAAAATGTAGAAAGAAACCATGTGAGAAACCACTGTGTGATGTGTTAATTCATCCCACAGAGTTACACGATTTTTTTTTCGTAAATCAGTTTGGTAGCACTGTTTTTGGAGAATCTGAGAGGAATATTTTATTTTATTTTATTTTATTTTCTTCCTTCTGAAAAGCAGTACTTTACTTCATGTGCAAATAAAAAATGATTTTCCCAGTGCTCTTTTAATTAATCTGGAAAAATACAAAATAAAATGTCATTAATGATTTATATGGAGAAAGATTCATCCTAGAGGGCTCAGGTAGGTTATCCATTTTGAATAAAGGTATATGAATTGGACTCAAATAAGCTGTTCCATCCACTTTTAATACCTACCATTAGCCCAGGACTGGGCTGGGAATGCTTCGGCCTCCAGAAAATAAGTAACATGAATATAGAATATCCATACTAAGGGAGCTTTCATACCAATGAAGGAGGTAAGAGATGTTCATGGAATAATTAGTAAGCTACAAACTTGACTTTGAGTGTCAAGGAAGTTTCATTAAGAGGAATTCACTTTGTCTAAAGTTGTGGAGCAGATCTTCACAGAGGGTGGAATATGAGAGTCCAGGAAATGAATAAGAAATTTTTAGGGTTAGAGGATGGGAAACAGGAAGGTAAAACTATGGGAAATCAGCTGTGGTTTCAGACTGAGTGAGACATTCATTTTAAAAGTTTTTGTCTATAAACTGACTTCTACTAGAAGCTCTTTTGATTTTAAAATATCCAGCAGAATGTATAAAGTTAACTATGGGAAGTTAATAGGGCAACCTTGTTTTACCCATTTCATGTATGGTCCCACTTGGGCTGCTGAAAACGAACTTGGTCCTGGGATGGGTGATGAACATCTATGGTTCATCTGCCTCTGACTGAATTCCAAGCTTTCTGAGAAAGTTCTTTGTGATATGTTAATTCACATCACAGATTTACACCTTTCTTTTCATGAAGCAGTTTTCTACCAGTGTTTTCATGGAATCTGCAAAGGGATATTTGGGAGCACACTAAGGTCTAAGGTGTAAAAGGAAGTATTCTTACATAAAAAGTACAAAGAACCTTTCTGAGAAACTGCTTTGTGGTGTGTGAATTCATCCACAGGGTTACACTGCTCTTTTCATTGAGCAGTTTGCTAACTCTGTTTTCTTGGAATCTGCAATGGGATATTTCGGAGGGCACTGAAGCTTATGGTGACAAAGGAAATATTCTCAGACAAAAACTAGAAAGAAGCTTTTGGAGAAAGTACTTTGTGATTTTGAGAATTCATCTCACAGAGTTGCACAATTCTTTTCATGCAGCAGTTCAGTAGCACTGTTTTTGGGGATTCTGAGAAGGGATACTTTGCATCACATTGAAGTCTATGGTGATGAAGGAAATATCCTCAGATGAAAACTAGAAGAAAGCTTTCTGAGAAAGCCCTTTGTGTTGTTTGAATTCATCTCACAGGGTTATACCTTTGTTTTCGTGGAGAAGTTTGCTAACACTCTTTTCGTGGAATCTGCAATGGGATATTTTTGAGCGCATTGAGGCATATAGAGTAAAAGAAAATATCCTCAGATAAAAACTATAAAAAAGCTTCCTGAGAAAATTCTTTGTGATATGTGAATTCATTTCACAGAGATACACGATTATTCTCATTGAGCAGTTTGAAAACGCTGTTTTTGTGGAACTTGCAATAGGATATTTTGTAGTACTATGAAGTCTGTGGTGACAAAGAAAATGTATTCTGATAAAAACCAAGAAGAACGTTTCTGAGAAATTGCTTTGTGTTGTGTCAATTCATCCCATAGAGTTACACTGTTGTTTTCATTGATGAGTTTGCAAACACTGTTTTCTTTTAATCTGCATTGGGACACTTCATATTGACTTGAAGGTTATGTTAACAAAAGAAATATCCACAGACAAAAACTAGAAATAAACTTTCTGAAAAACTGTTTTGTAGTTTGTGAATTCATCTCACAGAGTTACACTATTCTTTTCATGGGGTAGTTTCATAGCACAGTTTTTGGGTAACCCGAGAAGGGATTTTTTTTATCGAATTGAAGCCTATGGTCACTAAGGAAATATCCTCAGTTAAAAACCAGAAAGAAGCTTTCTGAAAAAGTTCTTTATGATGTGTCAATTCATCTAACATAATTACACCTTTCTTTTCATGGAGCAGATTGAAAACACAGTTTTCATCGAGCCTACAAAGGGATATTTGCGAGCACATTGAGGCACATATTGAAAACGGAAATATCTTCATAGAAAATCGAGAAAGAAGCTTTCTGAGAAACTGCTTAGTGATGTACGATTTCAACTCACATAGTTACAGTGTTCTTTTCATTAATCAGTTTGCTGTCACTGTTTTCTTGGAATCTGCAATGGCATATTTCATACCACACTAAAGCATACTGTTTAAAAGAAAATATCCTCATACAAAAACTAGACAGAATCTTTCTGAGAAACTCCTTTGTGATTTGTGAATTCGTGTCAAAAAGTTACATGGTGTTTTCAATGGATCAGATTGATAGCACTGTTTTGGGGGAATGTGAGGAGAGATATTTTGGATTGCATTGAAGCATATGCTGACAAAGGAAATATCCTCACATAAAATGTAGAAAGAAGCTTTCCATGAAAGTCTTTTGTGATGTGTGAATTCATCTCACCGAGTTATAACTTTCTTTCCATGGAGCAATTTGCTAACACTGTTTTCGTGGAATCTGCAAAGGGATATTTTGGAACACATTGAGGCCTATGGTGAAAGAGGAAGTATCCTCAGATAAAACCTAGAAAGAAGCTTTCTGCAAAACTTCTTTGTGATGGGTGAATTCAACTCACAGAGTTACACTGATATTTTCGTTGAGCAATTTGCTAACACTGTTTTCTTGGAATCTGCAAAGGGATATTTTTTAGTGCATTGAGACCTATAGTGAAAAGGAAAATATCCTCAGATAAAAACTAGAAAGAAGCTTTCTGAGAAACTGCTTTGTGATGTGTGAATTCTTTTCACAGAGTTACACCCTTTTTTTCATGGAGCTGTTTGGTAGCACGGATATTGAGGAATCAGAGAAGGGATGTTTTGCGTCACATTGAAGCGTATGGTGACAAGGGAAATATACTCAGATGCAAAGAAAGAGGAGATTTTTCGGAAATTGCTTTGTGTTGTGTCAGTTCATCGCCCTGAGTTACACTGTTCTTTTCAGTGGGTAGTTTGCTAGCACTGTATTCTTTTAATCAGCAATGGGACATTTTGGAATGCATTGAAGCTTATGGTTTTTGTTTCTAGTTTTTGTCTGAGAATATTTCTGAGGAAGTTCTTTGTGATGTGTGAATTCATCTCACAGAGAAACACCTTTCTTTTCATGGATCAGTTTGCTAACACTGTGTTCATGGAATCTGCAAAGGGATATTTGCAAGCACATTGAGGTCTATATTGAAAAAGAAAATATTCTCATAGAAAAACGAGAAAGAAGCTTTCTGAGAAACTGCTTAGTTTTGTGTGATTTCACCTCACAGAGTTACACTGTCTTCTTCATTGAGCAGTTTGCTAGCACTGTTTTATGTAATCTGCAATGGCATATTTCAGAGTGCATTGAAGCCTACCATTAAAAATTAAATATCCTCAGACAACAATTAGAAACTTTCTGATAAACTCCTTTGTGATTTGTGAATTCACATCACCTAGTTACATTATGCTTTCAATGGATTACTTTGATAGCACTGTTTTTGGGGAATCTGAGAAGGGATATTTTGGATTACATTAAGCCTATGGTGACAAAGGAATTATCATCATTTAAAAACCAGAAAGAAGCTTTCTGAGAAACAGCATTGTGATGTGTGAATTCATCTCACAGAGTTGCACTTTATTCTTTTCACTGAGCTGTTTGATAACACTGTTTTGCTGGAATATACAGTAGGATATTTGTTAGTGCATTGAAGCCTATTGTGACAAAGGAACTATTCTCAGCTAAAAACTAGAAAGAAGCTTTCTGAGAGACTGATTTGTGATGTGCGAATTCACCTCACAGTTACACCCTTTTTTTCATTGAGCAGTTTGCTAACACTGTTTTCTTGGAATCTGCAATTGGATAGCATTGAATGGGTTCGCATTGAAGCTTATGGTGACAAAGGAAATATCATCAGATATAAACTAGAAAGAATCTTTCTGAAAAACTGCTTTGTGATGTGTGAATCCATGTCACAGTGTTGCAGCACTCTTTTCATGCAGCTTTTTGGTAGCACTGTTTTTTGGTAATCTGATAATTGATATTTTGAATTGCATTGAAGCCTACGGTGACAAAGGAAATAGCCTCAGACAAAAACTAGAAAGAAGCTTCCTGAGAAACTGCTTTGTGATGTGTGAATTTATTTCTCAGAGATACATTGTGCTTTTCATTGAGCAGTTAGATAACACTGTCGTCTTGGGATCTGAAATGGGATATTTCATAGTGTATTGAACCTTTTGGGGAGAAAGGAATTACCCTCATATAAAAACTAGAAAGAAGCATTCTGAGAAACTGCTTTGTGAATTGTGAATTCATCTCTGTGAGTTACACCTTTCTTTTCATGGAGCAGTTTTGTAGCACTGTTTTTGGGGAATCTGAGAAGGGATATATTGGATTGCATTGAAGCCTGTGGTGACAAAGGAAATATAATCAGATAAAAACTGGAAAGAACCTTTCTGAGAAAGAAGGTTTCTGTGAATTCATCTCACAGAGTTACACTGTTGGTTTCATTGAGAAGTTTGATAACATTATTTTCTTGGTATCTGCAATAAGATATTTGGGAGCACTTTGAAGCCTATGGTGACAAATTAAATATCCTCAGCCTATAACCAAAGAGAAACCTTTGGAGAAACTGCTTCGTGATGTGAGAATTCATCTCACTGATTTACACATTTCTTTTCTTGTAGCAGTTTGCTAACACTATTTTCGTGGAATCTACAGAAGGCTGTTCACGAGCGCATTGAGGCAAACAATGAAAAAGGAAATGTCCTCTGAAAAAAACTAGAAAGAAACTTTGTGAGATGTTGCTTTCTGATTTGTGAATTCATCTCACAGAGTTACATGATTCTTTTCATGGAGCAGTTTCCTAGCACGGTTCTTGGGGAATCTGAGAAGGGATATTTTGCATCGCATTGAAGCCTGTAGTGACAAAGGAACTATCTTCAGGTAAAATCTAGAAAGAAACTTTTTGAGGAACTTCTTTGTGATGTGTGAATTCATCTCACAGAGTTACACAATTCTTTCATTGCTAACACTTCTTTCGTGGAATCTGGGATATGATATTCTGGAGTGCATTGAGGAATATGGTGAATAAGGAAATATCCGCAGATAAAAACAAGAAAGAAGCTTTCTGAGAAACAACTTTGTGATGTGTGAATTCATCTCACACAGTTACACCATACTTTACATGGAGCAGTTTAGTAGCACTGTTTTTGTGGAATCTGAGAAGGAGTATTTTGGACTGTATTGAAGCCTAAGGTGATAAAGGAAATATCCTCAGACAAAAACCAAAAAGAATCTTTCTGTGAAACGGCTTTGTGATGTGTGAATTCATCTCACAGAGTAACACTATTCTTTTCACAGGGACGTTTGCTAATACTTTTTTCGTATAAACTGCAATGGGATATTCGGGAGCACATTGAGGAATACAGTGAAAAAGGAAATATCCACAGATGAAAATGAGAAAGAAGCTTTCAGAGAAACTCCTTTGTGATGTGTGCATTCATTTCAGAGAGGTAAGTGATTCTGTTGTGGGAATACTTTGGCATCACTGTTTTTGTGGTGTCTGAGGAGGGATATCTGAGAGTGCATTGAAGCCTATAGTGGCAAAGAAAATATCCTCAGAGAAAAATCAAAAAATAGCTTTCTGAGAAACTGCTTTCTGATGTTGGAATTCATCTCACAGATTTACACTGTGCTTTTCATATAGCAGTTTGCTAACACTATTTTCATGGAATCTGCAAATGGATAATCACAAGTGCATTGAGGCAAACAGTGAAAAAGGAAATATCCTCAGGCAAAAACTAGAAAGAAGCTTTATGACAATCTGCTTTGTGATTTGTGAATACATCTCACAGAGTTACATGATTCTTTTCATGGAGCAAATTGGTAGCCCTGTTTTTGGGGAATCTGAGAAGGAATAATTTGGATCGCATTGAAGCCTATGGTGACAAAGGAAATATCCTCAGATAAAGTCTAGAAGAAGCATTCTTAGAAACTTCTTTATGGTGTGGGAATTCATCTCATGGGGTTACACCGTTCTTTTCATTGAGAAGTTTGGCAACACTTTTTTCCTGGAGTTTGAGATGGGATATTCTGGAGTGCATTGAGGCCTATGGTGAAAAAGGAAATATCTTCAGATAAAACTAGAAACAGGCTTTCAGAGAAACAGCTGTGTGATGTGCAAATTCATCTCACAGAGTTACACCATTCTTTTCATGGAGAAGTTTGGTAGCACCGTTTTTGGGGAATCTGAGAAGGAATATTTTGGATCGCATTGAAGCCTATGGTGGCAAAGGTAAGATCGTCCAATAAAAACAAGAAAAAAGCTTTCTGAGAAATGTCTTTGTGATGTGTGCATTCATGGTGTAACAGAGTTACACCATTCTTTTCGTGGAGAAGTTTTGTAGCACTGTTTTTGGGGAATCTGAGAAGGCATATTTTCAATCTTCTGATAAAAACAGGAAAGAAGCTTTCTGAGAAATTTCTTTGTGATGTGTGAATTCATCCCACAGAGTTACACCCATCTTTTCATGAAGCAGTTTGCAAAATACTGTTTTCGTGAAATTGCAAAGTGATGTATGGGAGTGCATTGAGGACTATGGTGTAAAAGGAAATATCCTCAGAAAAAAACTGGAAAGAAGCTATCTGAGAAACTGCTTTGGGATGGGTGAACTCATGTCACAGAGATACACTGATGTTTTCATTGAGCAGTTTGAAAACACTGTTTTGGTGGAATCTGCAATAGGATATTTGGGAGTGCATTGAAGCCTACAGTGACAAAGGAAATATCCTCAGACAAAAACCAGAAAGAAGTTTTCTGAGAAACTGCTTTGTGACTTGTTTCTTTATCTCACAGAGTTACTCAATGCTTTCCATGGAGCAGTTTGGTAGCACTGCTTTTGGAGAATCTGAGAAGGGATATTTTGGATGGCATTGGAGCTTATGGTGGAAAAAGAAATATTATGGAGACAAGGGAAATATCCTCTGATACAAACTAGAGAAACAATTTCTGAGAAACTGCTTTTTGATGTGTTAATTCATCTCACAGAGTTACATGATACTTTTCATGGATCAGTTTGGTAGCACTGCTGTTGGGGAATATGAGGAAGGATATTTTGGATCGCATTGAAGCCAATGGTAACAAAGGAAACATCCTTAGATAAAAACTAGAAAGAAGCTTTCTGAGAAAGTTCTTTGTGATGTGTGAATTTATGTCAAAAAGTTACAACTTTCTTTACATGGGGCAATTTGTTAACACTATTTTCGTGGAACCTGGAATGGGATAATTCAGAGTGCAATGACTCCTAGATGGAAAAAGGAAATATCCCCAAATAAAAACTTAAAAGAAGCTTTCTGAGAAACTTCTTTGTGATGCATGAATTCATCTCACAGAGTTACACTGTTCTCTTCATGGAGAAGTTTGGAAACACTGTTTTTGGTGGATCTGCAAAGGGATATTTGGGAGCACATTGAGGAATATGGTGAAAAAGGAAATATTCTCAGGAAAAACTAGAAAGAAGCTTTCTGAGGCACCGCTTTGTGATGTGTGAGTTCATCTCATGGATTTACACTCTTCTTTTAATTGATCAGTTTGCTAACACTCACTGTTTTTCTGGCATCTGCAATGGGGTATTTTGGAGTGTATTGAAGCTTATGGTGACACAGGAAATATTTTCATATAAAAACAAAACTTAGAGAGAAACTTTCTGAGAAACAATTTTGTGATTTTTAAGTTCATCTCACAGAGTTATATGATTCCTTTCACGGATCAGTTTGGTAGCACTGTTTTTGGGGAATCTGAGAAGGGATATGTTAGATCACATTGAAGTCTACGGTGACAAAGGAAATATCCTCAGATAAAAATGAGAAAGAAGCTTTCTGAGAAACTTTTGTGATGTGTGAATTCATCTCACAGAGGTCCACCTTTCTTATCATTGAGCAGTTTGCTAACACTGTTTTTGTAGAATCTGCAAAGGGATATTTCATAGTGCATTGAGGCCTATGGTGAAAAAAGAAATATCCTCAGATAAAAACTATAAAGAAGCTTTCTAAGAAACTGCTTTGTGATGTATGAAATCATCTCACAGAATACACCATTCTTTTCATTGAGCAGTTTTCTAACACTGTTTGTATGGAATCTGCAAAGGGATATTTGGGAACAAATTGAGGCCTATCTTGAAAAAGGAAATATCCACAGATAAAAACTAGAAAGAAGCTTTCTGAGAAACTGCTTTGTGAAGTGTTAATTCATCTCACAGAGATACACTGCTCATTTCTCTGAGCAGTTTGCTAACACTGTTTTCTTGGAATCTGCAGTGTGATATTTCAGAGTGCATTGAAGCTTATGGTGACAAAGAAATATCCTCAGACAAAAACCAGAAAGAAGAGTCCTGAGAAACTGCTTTGTGATTTGTGAATTCATCTCACAGGGTTATAAAAACTAGAAAGAAGCTTTTAGGAAACCACTTTGTGATGTGTGAATTCATCTCACAGAATTACATGATTCTTTTCTTGGAGCAGTTTGCTAACACTGTGTTTGAGGAATCTACAATGGGATATTTCAGAGTGCATTGAAGCTTATGGTGACAATGGAAATACCCTTAGACATAAACTAGAAATAAGCTTACTGAGAAACTGCTTGGTGATTTGCGAATTCATCTCACAGAGTTACACTTTCCTTTTCATTGAGCAGTTTGTTAACAACATTTTCATGGAATCTGCAAAGGAATATTTCTGAGCATTGAAGGTTAAGGTGACAAATAAAATACCCTCATATAAAAACTAGAAAGAATCTTTCGGAGGAAATGATTTCTGATGTGTTAATTCGTCTCACAGAGTTACAAGATTCTTTTCATGGAGCAGTTTGGTAACACCGTTTTTGGGATATCTGGGAAGGGATACTTTTGATCACATTGAAGCCTATGGTGACAAAGTAAATATTCTCAGATGAAAAGTAGAAAGAATCTTTCTGAGAAAGTTTTTGTGATGTGTGAATTCATCTTACAGGTGACACCATTCTTTTCATTGATCAGTTTGATATCACTCTTTTCGTGGAATCTGCATCAGGATATTTGGGAGCACATTGAAGTCTATCGTGACAGAGAAAATATCCTCAGATAAAAACAAAAAGAAGCTTTCTTTGAAGTGCTTTGTGATGTGTGAATTCATCTCACAGAATTACCGTTTACTTTTCATTCAGGAGTTTGTTAACACTGCTTTCTTGTAATCTGCAATGGGATATTTCAGAGATCATTGTAGCTTATGGTGACCAAGGAAATATCCTCATATATAAAATAGAAAGAAGCATGCTGAGAAACAACTTTGCCATGCGTTAATTCAGCTCACAGAGTTACATGATACGTTTCGTGTAGCTGTATGGTAGCAATGTTTTTGGGGAATTTGAGAAGGGATACGTTGGAATGTATTGAAGCCTACAGTGACAAAGGGAATATCCTGAGATACAAACCAAAGAGAATCTTTCCAATAAGCTTCTTTGTGATGTGTGAATTCATCTCACAGGGTTACACTCTTCTATTTATTGAGCAGTTTGTTCACACTGCATTCTTGGAATCTGCAATGGGATATTTTGGAGTACATTGAAGCTCATGCTGACAAATGAAATATCCTCAGACAAAAACTGAAAAGAAGCTTTCTGAGAAACTGCTTTGTGATGTGTGAATTCATCTCACAGAGTTACAAGATTCTTTTAATGGAACAGTTTGGTAGAACTGTTTTTGGATATTCTGAGAATTGATATTTTGGATTGCATTGAAGCTTAGGGTGACAATGGAAATATCCTCACATAAAACTAGAATTAAGCTTTCTGAGAAATTTCTTCATGATGTGTGAATTTAACTCAGAGAGTTACACATTTCTTTTCATGTAGCAGTTTGCTAAGACTGTTTTCGTGGAATCTGCAAAGGTATATTTGGGAGCGCAATGAGGCCTAAGGTGGAAAAGGAAATATCCTCAGATAACAATAAGAAAGAAGCTTTCTGAGAAACTAATTCGTCATTTGTAAATTCATCTCAAAATATTACACCTTTCTTTTCATGGAGCAGTTTGCTTACACTGTTTTTGGGGAATCTGAGAAGGCATATTTTGAATTGCTTTGAAGCCTATGGTGACAAAGGAAATATCCTCAGATAAAAACTAGAAGGAAGCTTTCAGAGAAACTTCTTCATGATGTCTGAAATCATCTCAGAGTGTTATGCCTTCCTTTTCATGGAGCAATTTGGTAACACTGTTTTCATGGAATCTGCAAGTGGATATTTGGGAGCACATGGAGGCCTGTGGTGAAAAAGAAAATATTCTCAGTTAAAAACTAAAAGAAGCTTTCTTAGAAACTCCTTTGTGATGTGTGAATGTATCTCACATAGTTACTGTGTACTTTTCTATGAGCAGTTTGATAACACTGTTTTGTTGGAATCTGCAATGGGATATTTCAGAACGCATTGAATCTTATGGTGACAAAAGAAATATCCTCATATAAAAATTAGAAAGAAGTTTTCGGTGAAACTGCTTTCTGATGTCCTAATTCATCTCTCGGAGTTACGCGATTATTTTCATGGATCAGTTTGGTACCACCGTTTTTGGGGAATCCGAGAAGGGATATTTTGTTCACATTGAAGAATATGGCGACAAAGGAAATATACTCAGATAAAACTAGAAAGAACCTTTCTGTGACAGTTATTTGTGATGTGTGAATTCATCTCATAGAGTTACACCTTTCTTGCTTTGGAGAAGTTTGCTTTCACTGTTTTCCTGGAATCTGCAAAGGGATATTTGGGAGAGCATTGAGGCTTATTCTGTAAAAGAAAATATCCTCTGATAAAAACTAGAAAGAAGCTTTGTGAAAAACTACCTTGTGATGTGTGAATTCATCTCACAGAGTTTCACTGTTGCCTACATTGATCAGTTGGCTAACACTGTTTCCATGGAATCTGTAGTGTGTTATTTCAGAGCAGATTAAAGCTTAGCATGACAAATGAAATATCCTCAGACAAAAGTAAACAGTAGCTTTCTGAGAAACTGCTTTGTGATTCGTGAATTCACCTCACAGATTTACATGATTATTTTCATGGAGCAGGTGTATAACAACTTTTTGGGGGAATCTGAAAAGGGTATTTTTGATAGCATTGAAGTCTATTGTGACAAAGGAAATATCCTCTGATAAAAAGTAGAAAGAAGCTTTCTGAGAAAGTTCTTTGTGATGTGTGAATTCATCTCACAGACGTACACACTTTCAATCATGGAGCCACTTGCTAACACTGTTTTTGTGGAGTCATCAAAGGGATATTTGGGAGCCTATTGAGTCCTATGGTGAAAACTACATATCCTCAGGTAAAAACTAGAAAGCAGCTTTCTGAAAAACTGCTTTGTGATGTGTGAATTCATTTCACAGAGTTACACTGTTGTTTTCATTGAGCAGTTTGCTAGCACATTTTTTGTGGAATCTGCAAAGGGTTATTTGGGAGCCCACTGAGGCCTATAGTGAAAAGGAAAATACTCTCAGATAAAAAGTAGAAAGAAGGTTTAAGAGAAACTATTTTGTGATGTGTGAATTCATCTCACAGAGTTATACTGTTCTTTTAATTGAGCTGCTTGATAACACTGTTTTAATGGAATCCGCATTGGGATATTTGGGAGTGCATTGAAGCTTTTGGTGACAAAGGAAATATTCCCAGATAAAAACCAAAAATAACTTTCTGAGAAACTGCTTTGTGATATGGGAATTCATCTCACAGAGTTACGCATTTCTTTTCACGGAGCAGTCTGCCTACACTGTTTTTGTGGAATCTCTAAAGGCATATATGGGAGTGCATTGAGGCCTATGGTGATAAAGGAAATATCCTCAGAAAAAAACTAGAAAGAGGCTATCTGAGAAACTGCTTTGTCATGTGTGGATTCATCTCACAGTGTCACACTGTTCCTTACATTGAGCAGTTTGTTAACACTGTTTTGTTGGAATCAGCAATGGGATATTTTGGAGCCCACAGAAGCTTATGGTGACAAAGAAAATATCCTCATGTAAAAGTATAAAGATGCTAGATAGAAGAGTTCTGAGAAACTGATTTGTGATTTGTGAATTTATTTCACAGATTTACATGATTGTTTTTATGGAGGAGTTTTGTTGCACTGTTTTTGGAGTATCTGAGAAGGGATATTTCAGAACTCATTGAAGCCTATAATGACAAAATAAATATCCTCATATAAAAACTAGAAAGAATCTTTCTCGGAAAGTTCTTTGTGACATGTGATTTCATCTAACAGACTTACACTGTCCTTTACATTGAGCAGTTTCATAACCCTGTTTTCGTGGACTCTGCAACAGGATATTTGGGACTGCATTGAATCCTACGGTGACAAAGGAAATATCCTAAGATAATAAACCAAAAAGAAGCTTTCTAAGAGATTGCTTTGTGATGTGTGAATTTATCTCACAGAGTTACATTGTTCTTTTCATTGAGCAGTTTACTAACACTGTTTTCTTGGAATGTGAAATGGGAAATTTCAGAATGCATTGAAGCTTATAGTGACAAAGTAAATATCCTCAGACAAAAACTAGAAAGAATCTTCTTGGGAAACTGCTTTGTGACGGGTCAATTTATGACATAGAGTTGCATCATTCTTTCATGGAGCAGTTTGCTAGCACTATTTTTGTGGAATCTGCAGAGGGATATTTGGGAGCGCATAGAGGTCTAAGTGGATAAAATAAAATTCTTCAGGTAACAACTGGAGAGAAGCTTTCAGAGAAACCCTTTTGTGATATGTGTATTCATCTCATAGAGCAAAACGTTTCTTTTGAGGTAGCACTTTCACAACACTGTTTTTGTGATGTCTCAGAAGGAATATTTGGGAGCACATTGAAGCCTATGGTAGAAAAGTAAATATCCTCATATGAAAACTAGAAAGAAGCTTTCTGAGAAACCGCTTTGTGATGTGTTAATTCATCTCTCTGAGTTACACGATTCTTTTCATGGAGCAGTTTGGTAGCACTGTTTCTGGGGAATCTGAGAAGGGATATTTTGGATTGCATTGAAGCCTATGGTGACAAAGGAAATATCCTCAGATAAAATCTAGAAAGAAGCTTTCTGAGAAACTGCTTAAGGTGTGTGAATTCATCTCACAGAGTTACACCATTCTTTTCATTCAGCAGTTTGCTAACAATGTTTTCTTGGAATCTGCAATAGGATATTTGGGAGTACATTGAAGCCTATGGTGAAAATGGAAATATCCTTAGATAAAAACCAAAAAGAAGCTTTCTGAGAAACTACTTTGTGATGGATGAATTCCTCTCATAGAGTTACACTCTTCTTTTCATTGAGCAGATTGCTAACACTGTTATCTTGGAATTGAAAATGGGACATTTTGGAGCGCATCGAAGCTTTGGGTGACAAAGGAAATATCCTCAGAGAAAAACTAGAAAGAATCTTTCTGATAAACTGCTTTGTGATTTGTGAATTCATCTCACAGAGTTACACGATTGTTTTCATGGAGCAGTTTGGTAGCACTGTTTTTATGGAATCTGCAAAGGGATATTGGGGAGATCCTAGAGAGCAACGATGAAAAAGGAAATAACTTCAGATAAAAACTGGAGAGAAGCTTTTTGAGAAACCGTTTTGTAATGTGTCTATTCATCTCATAGAGTTTAACCTTTTTGTTGATTGAGAAGTTTGGCATCACAGTTTTTGTGGTATCTGAGAAGAGATATTTGGGAGCACATTGAAGCCTATGGTGAAAAAGGAAATATTCTCAGATTTAAACTAGAAAGAAATTTTCTGAGAAACAGCTTTGTGGTGTGCGAATTCAACTCACAAAGTTACACCTTTATTTTCATGGAGCAGCTTGATAACACTGTTTTTGTGGAATCTGCAAAGGGATATTCAGGAGCACATACAGGCTAATGGCAAAAAAGGAAATATCTTCAGGTAAAAACTGGAGAGAACCTTTCTCAGAAACTCTTTTGTGATGTGTGCATTCATCTCATAGAGATAAATGTTTCTGTTGAGGGAGCTGTTTGGCATCATTGTTTTTGTGGTGTCTAAGAAGGGATATTTGGCAATGCATTTAAGCCTTCAGTGGAAAAGGAAATATCCTCATATATAAACTAGGAAGAAGCTTCCTGAGAAACTACTATGGGATGGGTCAGTTTCACTGACAGAGTTACATCATTCATTTTTATAGAGGAGTTTGTTAGCACTGTTTTTTTGGAATCTGCAGAGGGATGTTTTGGAGTGCGTGGAAGCCTAAGGTGAAAAAAGAACATACTTCAGGTAACAACTGGAGAGAAGCTTTTGGAGAACTCCTTTGTGATATGTTCATTAGTTTCATAGAGCTAAACGTTTCTGTTGAGGTAGCACTTTGGTATCACTGTTTTTGTGGTGTCTGAGAAGGGATATTTTGGAGTGCATCAAAGCCTATGGTAGAAAAGGAAATACCCTCAGAAAAAATCTGGAAAGAAGCTTCCTGAAAAAATGCTTTGTGATGGGTGAATTTATCTCACAAAGTTAAAACTTTCTTTTCATTGCGCAGTTTGGTAGCTCTGTTTTTGTGGAATATGCAGTGGGATATTTGGTAGCGCATAGAGGCCTAATGAGAAAAAGGAAAATTCTTCCGGTAAACCTGGAGAGAAGCATTCTGAGAAGCTCCTTTGTGAAATGTGCATTAGTCTCATAGAGTTAAACGTTTTTGTTGAGGGAGCACTTTGGCATCACTGTTTCTGTGGTGTCTGAGAAGGGATATTTTGGAGTGCATTGAAGCTTTTGGTGGAAAATGAAATATCCACATATAAAAACTAGGAAGAAGCTTTCTGAGAAACTGCTTTGTGATGTGCTAATTCATCTCACAGTGTTACAGGATCCTTTTCAAGGAGCAGTTTGGTAGCACTGTTTTTGTTGAATCTGAGAAGGGATATTTTGCATCACATTGAGGCCCATGGTGACAAAGGAAATATCCTCAGATAAAAACAAGAAATAAGCTTTCTGAGAAAGTTCTTTGTGATGTGTGAATTCATCTCACAGTGTTACAACTTTCTTTTCATGGAGCAGTTTGCTAACACTGTTTTCTTGAATCTACGAAGGGATATTTCTGAGCATATTGAAGCTTATACTGGAAAAGGAAACATTCACCGATAAAAACTAGAAAGAAGCTTCCTGAGAAACTGCTTTGTGATGTGTGAATTCATCTCACAGTGTTACACCGTTCTTTTCATTCAGCAGTTTGTTAATAATGTTTTCATGGAATATGCAATAGGATATTAGGAAGCATATTGAAGCCTACAGTGACAAAGGAAATATCCTCAGTTAAAAACCAAAAAGATGCTTTTTGAGAAACTGATTTCTGATGTGGGAATTCATCTCACAGAGTTACACTTTTCTTTTCCTTGAGCAGTTTGCTAACACTGTTTTCTTGGTATCTCCAATGGGATATTTTTGAGCACATTGAAGCCTAGTGTGACAAAGGAAATATCCTCTGACAAAAACTAAAAAGAAGCTTTCTGAGAAACTGCTTCATGATTTCATGAAGGCCGTTGGTGAAAAATGAAACAACTTCAGATAAAAACAGGAGAGAAGTTTTGCAAGAAATGGTTTTCGTATGGGTCTATTCAGCTCATGGAATTTAACCTTTTTGTTGATAGAGCAGTTTGGCATCACTGTTTTTGTGCTATCTGAGAAGAGACATTTGGGAGCACATTGAAGCCTATGGTGCTCCCAATAGGAGCACCATAATATCCCAAAAAGTAATATCCTCAGATTTGAACTAGAAAGAGCCTTTCTGAGAATCTGTTTTGTGATGGGTGAATTCATCTCACAGGCTTACACCTTTATTTTCATTGAGCAGTTTGGTAACACTGTTTTTGTGGAATCTGCAAAGGGATATTTGGGAGTGCGTAGAGACCAATGGCATAAAAGGAAATATCTTCAGGTAAGAACTGGAGAGAAACTTTCTGAGAAATTCCTTTCTGATGTGTGCATTCATCTCATAGAGCTAAACGTTTCTGTTGAGGGAGTACTTTTGCATCACTATTTTTGTGGTCTCTTAGAGGAGATATTTGGGAGTGCACTGAAGAATACGTTGGAATAGGAAATATCCTCAGATAACAATTAGAAAGAAGCTTCCTGAGAATCTCCTTTTTGATGGGGGAATTCATCTCATAGACTTAAACCCTTCTTTTCATTGCGCAGTTTGGTAGCCCTGCTTTTGTGGAATCTGCAGTGGGATATTTGGGAATGCATAGAGGCCTTAGGTGAAAAAATAAAATTCTTCAGGTAAAAACTCGACAGAACCTTTCAGAGAAACTCCTTTGTGATGTGAACATTCATCTCATAGAAATAAACGTTTCTGTTGAGGGAGCACTTTGGCATAACTGTTTTTGTGGTGTCAGAGAAGGGAAATTTTGGAGCGAATTGAAGCCTATGGTGGAAAAGGAAATATCCTCAGATAAAAATTACACATGAACTTCCTGAGGAATTGCTTTGTAATGGGTCAATTTATCTCACAGATTTACATCTTTCTTTTAATGAAGTTGTTTGTTAACACTGTTTTTTGTGGAATCTGCAGAGGGATATTTTGAAGCGCATAGGGGACTGAGGTGAAGAAAGGAATTTCTTCAGGTAAGAACTGGAGAGGAGCTTTTGGGGAAACTCCTTTGTGATGTGTGCATTCGTCTCATAGAGCTCTACGTTTCTATTAAGGGAGCATTTTGGCATCACTGTTTTTGAGGTGTCTGAGAAGGGATATTTAGGAGCACATTGAGGCTTATGGTGAAAAAGGAAATATCCTCAGACAAAAACTAGAAAGAAGCTTTCTGACAAACTGCTTTGTGATGTTTTAATTCATCTCACAGAGCTGCATGATCCTTTTCTAGGATCAGTTTGGTAGCACTGTTTTTGGGGAATCTGAGAAGGGATATTTTGGATCACATTGAAGCCTACCGTGAAAAACGAAATATCCTCAGAAGAAAACCAAAAAGAAATTTTCTGAGAAACTGCTTTGTGATGTGTGAATTCATCTCACAGAGTTACACTGTTCTTTTCATTGAGCAGTTTGGTAACCCTGTTTTTGTCGAATCTGCCAAGGGATATTCGGGAGCATAGCATGCAATGGCAAAAAGGGAAATATCTTCAGATAAAAAGTAGAAAGAAGCTTTCAGAAAAACACTTTTGAGAGGATTGAATTACACCATTCTTTTCATGGAGCACTTTCTTAGCAGTGTTTTTGGGGAATCTGAGAAGGGATACTTTGGATCCCATTGAAGTGTATGGTGACACAGGATATATTCTCACATAAAAACTAGAAAGAAGCTTCTGAGAAACTGCTTTGTGACTTATGAATTCATCTCACAGCGTTACATGATTCTCTAATGGAGTAGTTTGCTAGCACTGCTTTTGGGGAATCTGAGAAAGGATATTTAAGATCGCATTGAAGCCTTTACTTACAATGGAAATATCCTCAGATAAAAACTAGAATGAAGCATTCTGAGAAACTTATTTTTGATGTGTGAATTCATCTCTCACAGTGACGCCAATCTTTTCATTGAGAAGTTTGCTAACACTTTTCTCGTGGAGTCATCAATGGAATATTTGGGAGAGCATTGAGGTATATGGTGAAAAAATAAATATCCTCAGATAAAAACTAGAAAGAAGCTTTCTGAGAAACCGCTTTGTGATGTGTTAATTCATCTCACAGAGTTACAAGATTCTTTTCATACATCATTTTGATAGTATTCTTTTTGTGGAATCTGGGAAGGGATACTTTGGATCGCATTGAAGCCTATGGGGAAACAGAAAATATCCTCAGCCAAAAACCAAGAAGCAGCTTTCTGAGAAACTGCTTTGTGATGTGTGAATTCCTTTCACAGAGTAACACATTTCTTTTCATGGAGCAGTTTGTTAACTCTGTTTTCGTGGAATCTACAGTGTGATATTTGTGAGCTAGTTGAGACCTATGTTGAAAAAGGAAATATCCTCAGATGAAAACTAGAAAGAAGCTTTCTTATAAACTGCTTTGTGATGTGTGAATTTATCTCAAAGAGGTACACCTTCCTTTACATGGAGCAGTTTGATAACATTATTTTCGTGGAATCTGCAAAAGGGATATTTGGGAGCACATTGAGGACTATGGTGAAATAGGAAATATCTTCAGATAAAAACTAGAAAGAAGCCTTCTGAAAAACCGCATTGTGATGTATGAATTCATCTTACAGAGTTACACTGTTCTTTTCTTTGAGCAGTGTGCTACCACTGTTTTTGTGGAATCTGCAATATTATATTTCGGAGCACATTGAAGCCTATTGTGACAAAGGAAATATCCTCAGATAAAAAACAAATAGAAGCTTTCTGGGAAACTGCTTTTGATGTGTGAATTTGTCTCACAATGTTACACTGTTCTTTTCACTGAGCAGTATGCTAATACTCTTTTCTGGGAATCTGCAATGGCATATTTCCATGTGCACTGAAACTTATGGTGACAAAGTAAATATTCTCAGACAAACACTAGGAAGAAACTTCCTGAGAAACCTTTTTGGGGTGTTTTAATTCATCTCACAGAGTTACAAGATTATTTCCGTGGATCAGTTTGGTAGCATTGTTTTTGAGAAATCTGGGAAGTGATATCTTAGATTACATTGGAGTCTACAGTGACAAAGGTAATATCCACAGATAAAAACTGGAAAGAAGCTTTCTGAGAAAGTTCTTTGTCATGTTTGATTTCATCACAGAGAGCTAAACCTTTCTTTTCATGGAGCAGTTTACTATCCCTGTTTTTGTGGAATCTGCACTAGGATATTTGGGAGAACATTGAAGCCTTCAGTGAAAAGGAAATATACTCAGATAAAAAGCAAAAAGAATCTTTCTGAGAAACCAGTTCCTGATGTGTGAATTTATCTCACAGAGTAACACTGTTCTTTTCATTGAGCAGTTTGCTAACACTGTTTTCTTGGAATCTGCAATGGGATATTTAGGAGTGAATTGAAACTTATGGTGACAAAGACAATATCCTCAGAAAAATCTAGAAAGAAGCTTTCTGAGAAACTGTTTTGTGATTTGTGAGTTCATCTCACAAAGTTACAGGATTCTTTTCATGGAATAGTTAGGTTACACTGTTTTTGGGGAATCTGAGAAGGGATATTTTGGATCACATTGAAGCATATGGTGACAAAGGAAATATCCTCAGATAAAAACTAGAAAGAAACTTTCTGAGAAAGTTATTTGATATGTGTGAATTCATGTCAGAGAGGTGCACATTTGTTTTCATGGAGCAGTTGATGACCCTGTTTTCCTTGTGTCTGCAAAGGGATATTGGGAGCCCATTGGAGCCTATGGTGAAATAGGAAATATCCTCAAATAAAACTAGAAAGAAGCTTTCTGAGAAACGACTTTGTGAAGTGTGAATTCATCTTTCCGAATTACAGAATTCTTTTCATTAAGCAGTTTGATAACACTGTTTTCATGTAATCTGCAGTAGGATATTTGGAAGCACATTGAAGCCTATGGTGACAAAGGAACTATGGTCACATAAAAACAAAAAGAAGCTTTCTGTGAAATGGCTTTGGATGTGTGTATTGACCTCATAGAGTTACACCATTCTTTTCATTGAGAAGTTTGCTAACAATTTTTTCATTTATTCTTCAATGGGATATTCAAGAGTGCCTTGAGGAATATGATGAAAAAGGAAATATCCTCAGATAAAAACTAGAAAGAAGTTTTGTGAGAAACGGCACTGTGATATGTGATTTCATCTCAGAGACTTACACCTTTCTTTTCATGGAGCAGTTTGGCAGCACTGTTTTTCGGGAATCTGAGAAGGTATATTTGTGAGCGTACTGAAGCCTATAGTGAAAAAGGAAATATCCTCAAATAGATGGTAGAAAAAGTCTTTCTGAGAGACTGCCTTGTGATGGGTGAATTCATCTCACAGTGTTCCAACATTCTTTTCATTGACTAATTTGCTAGCAATGTTTTCACGATATCTACAATAGGATAATTTTGTAGCGCATTGAAACCTATGGTGGTAAAGGAAATATCCTCAGATAAAAACAAAAAGGAAGCTCCCTGAGAAACTACTTTGTGATGTGTGAATTCACTCTACAGAGTTACACTGTTGTTTTCATTCAGAAGTTTGCTAACACTGTTTTCTTGGAATCTGCAATGGGATATTTCAGAGTGCATTGACACTTGTAGTGACAAAGCAAAATCCTCATATAAAAACTAGAAAGAAGCTTTCTGAGAAACTGCTTTGTGATTTGTGAATTCATCTCATACAGTTACCTTATTCTCTTCATGGAGACGTTTGGTAGCACTGCTTTTGGGGAATCCAAGAAGGGATATTTTGGATCACATTGAAGACTATGGTGACAAAATAAATATCCTCAGATAAGAACTAGAAAGAAGCTTTCTGAGAAACTGCTTTGTGATGTGTGAATTCATCTCACAGAGTTACACTGCTCGTTTCATTGAGCAGTATGCTCACACTGTTTTCTTGGAGTCTGCAATGGGATATTTCAGTGTGCATTGAAGCTTATGGTGAGAAAGAAATATCCTTAGACAAAAACCAAAAAGAACCATTCTGAGAAACCACTTTGTGTTGTGTGAATTCGTTTCACAGATTTACAACTTTTATTTCATGGAGCCGTTTGATAACACTGTTTTTGTGGAATCAGCAAAGGGATATTCACTAGCGACTTGATGTAAATGGTAAAAAAGGAAATATCCTCAAACAAACACTAGAAAGAACCCTCTGAGAAACTGCTTTGGGATTGTTAATTCATCTCACAGAGCTGCACGATTCTTTTCCTGGAGCAGTTTGGTAGCACTGTTTCTAGGGAATCTGAGAAGGAATATTTTGGATCACATTGAAGCCTATGGTAGCAAAGGAAATATCCTCAGATAAAATCTACAAAGAAACTTTCAGAGAAACCTCTTTGTGATGTGTCAATTAATCTCAGAGAATTACACTGTACTTTTCGTTGAGATGTTTGCTAACACTTTTTTCGTGGAATCTGTGATGGGATACTCTCTAGCGCCTTGACATAAATGGTGAAAAAGGAAATATCCTCAGATAAAAACAAGAAAGAAGCTTTCTGAAAAACAGATTGATGATGTGTGAATTCATGTCACAGAATTACATGATCCCATTCATGGAGTAGTTTGGTAGCACTGTTTTTGGGGAGTCTGAGAAGGTATATTTTGGATCGTATTGAAGCCTAGGGTAACAAAGGAAATATCCTCACAGAAAACTAGATAGAAGCTTTCTGAGAAACGTCTTTGTGATGCTTGAATTTATCTCACAGAGTTACATGATTCTTTAAATGGTGGAGTTTGCTCACACTGTTTTCATGGAATTTGTAAAAGGATATTTGGGAGTGCATTGAGACCTATGGTGAAAAAGGAAATATCCTCAGATAAAATCCAGAAAGAAGATTTCTGAGAAAATTTTTTGTGATGTGTGAATTCAGGTCACAGAGCTACACTGTTCTTTGCATTGAGCAGTTTGCTTACACTGTTGTCTTGGAATCCGCAATCTGATATTTTGGAGTGCACTGAAGCTTATGGTGACAAAGTTTATATCCTCATATAAAAACTAGATAGAAGCTTTCTGAGAAACCCCTTTCTGATGTGTTAATTCACCTCACAGAGTTACACAATTCTTTTCATGGAGCAGTTTGGTAGCACTGTTTTTGGTGTATCCGATAAGTGATATTCTGGACTGCAATGAACTGTAAGTTGACAAAGGAAATAC
>CM003008.1:30084660-30111176 GCA_000772465.1 Nasalis larvatus
TTTCAGAGAAAGTTCTTTGTGAAGGGTGAATTCATCTCACATAGTTACACATTCCTTTTCATGGAGCAGTTTACTAATACTGTGTTTGTGGAATCTGCAAAGGATATTTGGGAGTGCATTGTGGACTATAATGAAAAAGACAATACCTCACATAAAAATTAGAAAGAAGCTTTCTGAGAAACTGCTTTTTGATGTGCAAATTCATCTCACAGAGCTATGCCATTCTTTTCATTGAGCCGTTTGATAACACTTTTTTTCGTGGAATCTGCAATAGGATATTTGGCAGTGTACTGAAGCCTATGGTGATAAAGGAAATATCCTCAGATGAAAACCAAAAAGAAGATCTCTGAGAAACTGCTTTGTATTGTGTAAATTCAAAGGGATATTTGTCAGTACATTGAGGCCTATGTTGAAAAGGCCATATTCTCAGTTAAAAACTAGAAAGAATCTTTCTGGGAAACTGCTTTGTGAAGTGTGAATTCATCTCACAAAGTTACACTGTCCTTTTCATTGAGCAGTTTGCAAACACTGTTTTCTTGGAATCTGCAATGGGATATTTCAGAGCACAATGAAATTTATGGTGACAAAGGAAATATATTCACATAAAAACTAGTAAGAAGCTTTCTGAGAAATTGCTTTGTGATGTGTTAATTCATCTCACTGACTTACATGACTCCTTTCATGGGTCTGTTTGGTAGCACTGTTTTTGGGTAAATTGAGAAGGGATATTTTGGATCGCAATGAAAAATATGGTGACCAAGGGAATATCCTCAGATAAAAACTAGAAAGAAGCTTTCTGAGAAAGTTCTTTGTGATGAATGAATTAACCTCACAGAGTTACACTGTTCTTTTCATGGGGAAGTGTGCTAACCCTTTTTGTATGGAATCTGTGATGGGACATTACAGATCACATTGAGGCCCATGGTCAAAAAGTAAATATCCTCAGATAAAATCTAGAAAGAAGCTTTCTGAGAAGCAATTTTTGTATGTGTGAACTCATCTCACAGAGGTACATTGTTATTTTCATTGAGCAGTATGATAACACTGTTTTTGTGTAATCTGCAACAAGATAATTGGGAGTGCATTGAAGCCTAAGGTGACAAAGGAAATATTCTAAGAAAAAAAACAAAAAGAAGCTTTCTGGGAAACTTCTTTGTGATGTGTGAACTCAACTCACAGACGTACACCTTTCTTTTCATGAAGCAGATGGCAAACATTTATTTTCATGGAATCTGCAAAGGGATATCTGCAAGTGCATTGAGGCCAATGGCGCAAAAGGAAATAACCTCACACAAAAACTAGAAAGAAGATTTCTGAGAAACAGCTGTGTGATGCTTGAATTCAACTCACAGAGTCACACTGTACATTTCATGGAGATGACTGGTGGCACTGTTTTTGGGGAATCTGAGAAGGAATATATTGGATTGCATTGATGTCTATGGTGACAAAGCAAATATCCTCAGATAAAAACTATAAAGAAGCTTTCTGTAAAAGTTCTTTGTGATGTGTGAATTCATCTCACAGAGTTACACTTTTATTTTCATGGAGGAGTTTGCAAACCCTGTTCTTGTGGAATCTGCAAAGTGATATATGGGAGCGCATTGAGGTCTATGGTGAAAAAGGAAATATCCTCAGGAAAAAACTAGAAAGAAGATTTCTGAGAAAACACTTTTGGATGTGTGAATTCAACTCACAGAGATACACAGTTGTCTTCATTGAGGAGTTTGATAACACTGTTTTCGTGGAATCTGCAATAGCATATTTGGGAGCACATTGAAGAATATGGTGACAAAGGATGTATCCCCAGAAAAAAAAAAAAGAAAGAAGCTTTCTGAGAAACTGTTTTGTTATGTGTGATTTCATCTCACAGAGATACACCTTTCTTTTCATGGAGCAGTTTGCTATCACTCTTTTCATGGAATCTGCAAAGGGATATTTGTGAGTGCATTGAGGCCTATAGTGGAAAAAGAACTATCCTCAGACTAAAACTAGAAAGAAGATTTCTGAGAAACTGCTTCATGATTTGTGAATTCATCTCACAGTGTTACATGACTCTTTTCTTGGAGAAGTTTGACAGCACTGTTTTTGGGGAATCTGAGAAGGGATATTTTGGATCGCATTGAAGTCTGTGGTGACAAAGGAAATATCCTGAGATAAAAACTACAAGAAAGCTTTCTGAGGAACTGCTGTGGGAAGAGTTAACTCATCTCACAGAG
The DNA here is from genome assembly GCA_000772465.1 of Nasalis larvatus. Taxonomy (NCBI): domain Eukaryota; kingdom Metazoa; phylum Chordata; class Mammalia; order Primates; family Cercopithecidae; genus Nasalis; species Nasalis larvatus. Next base: position 30,086,877 of record CM003008.1, read on the forward strand.
TTACATGATTCTTTTCATGGATCAGTTTGATAGCACTGATTTTGGGTAATCTGAGAAGGGATAATTTGGATCTCATTGAAGCCTATGGTGACAAAGGAAATATACCCAGATAAAAACTAGAAGAAGGTTTATCAGAAAGTTTTTTTTGACGTGTGAATTCATCTCACAGAGTTACACCTTTCTTTTCATGGAGAAGTTTGCTAACACTGTTTTCGTGCAACCTGCAAAAGGATATTTGGGAGCGAGTTGAGGCCAATCATATAAAAGGAAATAGCCTCAGAGAAAAATCCAAAAGACGCTTACTGAGAAACCTCTTTGTGATGTGTGAATTCATCTTACAGAGTTACACTGTTTTTTTCATTGATCAATTTGCTGCCACTGTTTTCTTGGAATCTGCAATCTGATATTTCAGAGCGCTTTGAAACTTAGGGTGACAAAAGAAATATCCTCATATAAAAACTAGAAAGACGGTTTCTGAGAAACCGTTTTGTGAAGTGTTAATCATCTCAAAGAGTTACACCTTTCTTTTAATGGAGAAGTGTGTTAAAAGTGTTTTCTTGGAATCTGCAAAGGGATTTTCGGGAGCACTTTGAGGCCTAAGGTGAACAAGGTAATATTTTCAGATAAAGAGTAGAAAGGAGCTTTCAGAGAAACTGCTTTCTGATTTGTGAATTCATCTCACTGAGTTACACTGTTGTTTTCATTGAGCAGTTTGCTAACACTGTTTTCTTGGAATCTGCAATTAGTATATTTTAGAGTGCATTGAATCTTATGGTGAAAACGGAAATATCCTCAGGTAAAAACAAGAAAGAAGTTTTCTGAGAAATGGCTTTGTGATGTTGTAATTCACGTCACAGAGCTACATGATTCTTTTCATAGATCAGTCTTTTAGCATTGTTTCTGGGGAATCGGAGAAAGAACATTTTGGATCACATTGAAGTCTGTGGTGACAAAGGAAATAAAATCATATAAAAACTGGAAAGAAGCTTTATGAGAAACTGCTTTGTGATGCGTTAATTCATCTCCCTGAGTTACACCTGTCTTTTCATGGAGTATATTGCTAACACTGTGTTTGTGGAATCTGCAAAGGGATACTGAGGAGCTCATTGAGGCATATAGTGAAAAAGGAAATATCCTGAGATAAAAACTAGAAAGAAGCGTTCTGAGAAACTGTTTATGATGTGCAATATCATCTCACAGAGATACAAAGTTTTTGTCATTGAGCACATTGATAATACTGTTTACGTGGAATCTGCAATAGGATGTTTGGGAGCGCATTGAAGCCTATCATGACAAAGGAAATATCTGCAGATAAAAACCATAAGGAAGGTTTCTGAGAAACGTCATTATGTTGTGTGAATTCATTTCACAGATATACACTGTTCTTTCTATGGAGAAGTTTGCTAACTGTGTTTTTGGGGAATCTTAGAAGGGATATTTAGGATCGCATTGAAGCCTATGGTGACAAAGGAAATATCCTGAGATTAAAACTAGAAAGAAACTTTCTGAGAAAACCCTTTGTGATTTATGAATTTATTTCACAGTGTTACACCTTTCTTTTCATGGGGCAGTTTGCTAACCCTGTTTTCGTTGAATCTGCAAAGGAATATTTGGGAGCGCACTGAGTCCTCTGGTGAAAATGGAAATATCTGCAGATAAAAACAAGAAAGAAGCTTTTGGACAAAGTTCTTTGTGATGTGGGAATTCATCTCACAGTATTACACCTTACTTTTCATGGAGCAGTTTGCTAACACTGTTTTCATGGAATCTGCAAAGGGATATTTTGGAGTGCATTGAGGCCTACGTTGGTAAGGGAAATATCCTCAGACAAAAACTAGAAAGAAGTTTTCTGAGAAACCACTTTTGGATGTATTAAATCATCTCACAGAGTTACAAGATTCTTTCCTTGGATCAGTTTGCTAGCACTGTTTTGGGGGAATCTTAGAAGGGATATTTTGGATTGCATTGAAGCCTATGATGACAAAGAAATTATCCTCAGATAAAAATTATAAAGAAGCTTTTTGAGAAACTTCTTTGTGATGTGGGAATTCAACTCATAGTGTTACCCCTTTCTTTTCATGGACCAGTATGCTAACACTGTTTTCTTGGAATCTGCAATTTGATATTTTGGAACGCATTGAAGCTTATTGTGAAAAAGAAAATATCCTCAGACCAAAACTAGGAAGAAACTTTCTGAGAGACTGCTCTGTGATTTGTGAATTCATTACACAAAGTTACATTATTCTTTTCATGGAACAGTTTGGTAACCATGTTTTTGGGGAATGTGAGAAGGGATATTTTGGATTGCATTGAAGTCTATGGTGACAAAAGAAATATCCTCAGATAAAAACCGAAAAGAAGCTATCTGAGAAACTAAATGCTTTGGGATGTCTGAACTCATCTAACAGAGTTACACTGTTCTTTTCAATGAGCAGTTTGCTAACACTACTTTCTTGGAATCTGCAATGGTGTATTTCGGAGCGCATTGAAGCTTATGGTGACAAAAGAAATACCCTCAGACAATAACTAGAAAGAAAATTTCTGCGAAAATTCTTTGTGATTTGTGAATTCATCTCAGAGTTTCATGATCCTTTTCATGGAGCTGTTTGGTAGAACTGTTTTTAGGGAATCTGAGAAGGGATATTTTGGATCACTTTGAAGCCTATGGTGACAAAGGAAATATACTCACATAAAAACTAGAAAGATGATTTCTAAGAAACCGCTATGAGATGTGTTAATTCATCTCACAGCATAACACAATTCTTTTCACGGATTAATATGTTAGCAAGGTTTTTGGGGAATCCGAGAAAGGACATTTTTTAACACCTTGAAGCCTATGGTGACAAGGAAATATCTTCACATAAAAACTAGAAAGAAGTTTCTCTGAAAGATCTTTGTGTTGCGTGAATTCATCTCACATGCTGACACCTTACTTTTCATGGAGCAGTTTGCTAACACAGTTTTTGCGGAATCTGCAAAGGGATACTTGGGAGCACTTTGAGGCCTATAGTGAAAAAGGAAATATCTTCATAGAAAAACTAGAAAGAAGCTTTCTGAGAAACTGCTTTGTGGTTTGCGAATTCAACACAGAGAGTTACACTATTCTTTTCATGGGGAAGTTTGCTAAAACCGTTTTCTTGGAATCTATAATGACATATTTTGGAGCACAATGAAGCTTAGTGTGAAAAAGGAAATATCCTCAGACAAAAATTAGAAAAAAGCTTTCTGAGAAACTTCTTTGTGATGTGGGAATTCATGTCAGAGAGTTACACTGTTCTTTTCATTGAACAGTTTGCTAACACTGTTCTCTTGGAATTTGCAATGGGGTATTTATGAGCGCATTGAAACCTATGGTGACAAATAACATATCCTCAGATAAAAACTAGAGAGAAGCAATCTGAGAAAGTTCTTTGAGATGTGTGAATTCATCCCACATAGTTACACGTTTCCTTTCATGGGGAAGTTTGCTAACACAGTTTTGTGGAATGCATAAAGGAATACAAGGAAGCACATTGGACCTATATTGAAAAAGGAAATATACTCATGGAAAAACCAAAAAGCAGCTTTCTGAGAAACTGCATTTTGATGTGTGAATTCATGTTACACAGTTACACCACTCTTTTCATTGAGAAGATTGATAGCACTGTTTTCGTGGAGTCTGCAATAGGGTACTTGGGAGCGCGTTGATGCCAATGTTGACAAAGAAAGTATAATCAGATAAAAACCAAATACAAGATTTCTGAGAAGCTGCTTTGTGATGTGTGAATTCAATTAACAGAGTTACACTGTTCTTTTCATTGAGCAGTTTTTTAACACTGTTTCCTTGGAATCTGCAATGGGATATTTCAGAGCACATTGAAACTTACTATTAAAAAGAATTATCATCAGACAAAAACTAGATAGATACTTTCTGAGAAACTGCTTTGTGATCTGTGAATTCTTCTCACAGAGTTACACGATTCTTTTCTTGGATCAGTTCGATAGCACTGTTTTTGGGGAATCTGAGAAGGGATGTTTTGGATCGCAATGAAGCCTATGGTGACCAAGGAAATATCCTCAGAGAAAAACTAGAAAGAAGCTTTCTGAGAAAGTTCTTTGAGAATTGTGAATTCATATTACAGAGCTACAACTTTAATGAGCAGTTTGCTAAAACTCTTTTCTTGGAATCTGCAAAGGGATATTTGGGGGCACATTGAGACCTATAGTGAAAAATGAAATATTCTCAGATAAAACCTAGAAAGAAGCTTTCTGGGAAACTTTTTGTGATGCTTGAATCCATCTTAGAGAGGTACACTGTTCTATTCATTGAGCCATTTGCTAACACTGTATTCTTGAAATCTGCAATGGGATATTTCAGAGTGCATTGAAACTTATGATAACAAAGGAAATACCCTCGTATAAAAACTAGAAATAAGCTTTCTGAGAAACAGCTTTATGATATATTAATTCATCTCATTGAGTTACATGATTGTTTCCATGGGTCAGTTTAGTAGCACTGCTTTGGGGATCTGAGAAGGGATATTTTGGATTGCATTGAAGCCTATGATGACTAAGGAAATATAATCAGATAAAAACTAGAAAGAGGCTTTCTGAGAACGTTCTTTGTTATGTATGAATACATCTCACAGAATTACACCTTTCTTTTCATGGAGCAGTTTGCTGGTACAATTTTCATGGAATCTTCAAAGGGATATTTGCTAGCACATTGAGGATTATAGTGAAAGAGTAAATATCCTCATAGTAAAACGAGAAAGAAGTGTTCTGAGAAACTGCTTTGTGATTTGTGAATTCATCTCACAGAGTTACACCTTTCTTTTCATGGAGCAGATTGCTAACATTCTTTTCGTTGAATCTGCAATGGGATATTGGTAATGCATTGAGGCCTAGAGTGAAAAAGGAATTATCCTCAGATAAAAACTGGAAAAAAGCTTCCTGAGAAAGTTCTTTGTATTGTGTGAATTCTTCTCACAGAGTTATGTTTAACTTTTCATGAAGCAGTTTGCTAACACAGTTTTCGTGGAATCTGCAAAGGGATATTTGGGAGCACATTGAGTCCTGTAGTGAAAAAGGATATATCCTCATAGGAAAACCAAAAAGAAGCTTTCTGAGAAACTGCTGTGTAATGTGTGAATTCATCTCGCAGAGTTACACTGTACATTTCATTGAGAAGTTTGATAACACTGTTTTCATGGAATCTGCACTAGGGTATTTTGGAGTGCTTTGAAGCCTATGATGACAAAGAAAATATCCTCAGAGAAATACCAAAAGGAATCTTTCTGAGAAACTGCTGTGTGATGTGTGTACTCAATTCACATAGTTACACTCTCTTTTCATTGAGCATTTCGTTAACACTGTTTTCTTGGAAATTACACTGACATATTTTGGAGCACATTGAAACTTATTGTGAAAAGTGAAATATCCTCAGACAAAAACTAGAAATATACTTTCTGAGAAACTGCTTTGTTATTTTTGAATTCAACTGACAGAGTTATGTGATGGTTTTCATAGAGCAGATTGGTAGCACTGTTTTTAAGGAATCTGAGAGCAGATATTTTGGAACTCATTGAAGCCTTTGGTGAGAAAGGAAATACCCTCAGATAAAAACTATAATAAAGCTTACTGAGAAAGTTCTTTTTGATGTTTCAATTCATCTCACAGAGTTAAACCTTTCTTTTCATGGAGCAGTCTGGTAACACTCTTTGTGTGGAATCTGCAAAGGGATATTTGGGAGCACGTTGAGTACTATAGTGAAAAAAGAAATATCCTCAGATAAAAACTAGAAAGAAGCTTTCTGAGAAACTGCTTTGTGATGTGTGAATTCATCTCAAAGAGTTACACCATTCTATTCATTGAGCAATTTGAAAACCAGTTTTCTTGGATTCTGCAATAGGATATTTGGGAGATCATTGAAGCCTATGGTGACAAAGGAAATATACTCAGATAAAAACCAGACAGAAGCTTTCTGAGAAACTGCTTTGTGATGTGTGAATTCATGTCACAGAATTACACTGCTCTTTTCATTGAGCAGTTTGTTAATACTCTTTTCTTGCAATCTGCAATGGGATATTTCAGAGCACATTGAATCTTTGATGACAAAGAAAATATCCTCATACAAAAGCTAGAAATAAGCTTTCTGAAAATCCACTTTGTGATGTGTTAATTCATCTCACAGTGTTACACGATTCTTTTCATGGATCANTTTGCTAGCACTGTTTTTGGGGAATCTGAGAAGGGATAATTTGGATCCCACTGAAGCCTACAGTGGCTAAGGAACTGTCCTCAGATAAAAACTGGTAAGCATTATGAGAAACTTCTTTGTGATGTGTGAATGCATCTCACAGGGCTACATGTTTCTTTTTATGAAGAAATATGCTAACACTGTTTTCGCAAAATCTGCAAAAAGGACATTTTAGAGTGTATTGAGACCTATAGTGAGAAAGGAAATATCCTCAGAAAAAAACGAGAAATAAGTTTTCTGAAAAACTGCTTCATGATGTGTGTATTCATCTCACAGAGCTACACCATTCTCTTCAATGAGNAGTTTGATAACACTTTTCTCATGGAACCTGCAAGGGGATATTTGGGAGCACAATGAAGCCTGTGATGACAAAGGAAATACCCTCAGATAAAAACCAAAAGGAAGCTTTCTGAGAAACTGCGTTGTGTTGTGTCAATTCAACTCACAGAGTTACATGATTCCTTTCATGGAGAAGTTTGGTAGCATTTTTTGGGGGGACGGGACATTTTGGGTTGCCTTGAAGACTATGGTGACAACGGAAATATCCTCAGATGAAAATTATAAAGAAGCTTTCTGAGAAACTTCTTCATGATATGGGTATTCATCTCACAGTGTTACCCCTTTCCTCCGTGAAGCAGTTTGCTGATACTATTTTTGTGGAATCTGCAAAGGGATGCTTTGGAGCACATTGAGGCCTATAGTGAGAAGGGAAATATCAGATAAAAATTAGAAAGAATTTCTAATTTTCTTGGTGATGTGTGAACTCATCTCACAGAGTTACACTGTCCTTTTCATTTAGCAGTCTGCTTACAGTGTTTTCTTGGAATCTGCCATGGGATATTTCAGAACACTGTTTTCTTGGAACCTTCAATGAGATATGTCAGATTGCATAGAAGCTTATGGTGACAAAGGAAATATCCTCAGACAAAAACCAGAAAGAAGCTTTCTGAGAAATCGCTTAAGGATGTGTTAATTCACCTCACAGAGTTACATGATTCTTTTCGTGGATCCCTTTGGGAGCACTGTTTTTGGGGAATCTGAGAAGGGATATTTTGGGTCGCATTGAAGCCTATGGTGACAAAGGATATATCCTCAGATAAAAACTAGAAAGAAGCTTTCTGAGAAAGTTCCTTGTGATATGTGAATTCTTCTCACAGAGTTACACCTTCATGTTCATTAAGCAGCTTGCTAACAATCTTTTCATGGAATCTGTAAAGGAATATTTGGGAGCACATTGAGGCCTATAGTGAAAAGTTAAATATTATTAGATAAGAAATAGAAAGAAGCTTTCTGGGAAACTGCTTTGTGATGTGTGAATACATCTCATCGAATTACACTGTCGTTTTTATTGAGCTGTGTGCAAACACTCTTTCCTTGAGATCTGCAATGTTGTATTTTAGAGCAGCTTAAACCTTATGGTGAGAAATGAAATATCCTCATATAAAAACTAGAGAAAGTGTTCTGAAAAACTGTTTTCTGATGTGTTAACTCATCTCACAGGATAACATGATTCTTTTCATGGAGCAGTTTGATAGCTCTATTTTTGGGGAATCTGAAAAGGGATATTTTGGATCACGTTGAAGCCTATGTCGATTAAGGAATTATCCTCAGATGAAAATTAGAAAGAAATTTCTGAGAAATTGTTTTGTGAAGTGTGAATTCATCTCACTGTGTTACGCATATCTTTTCATTGAGCATTTTGGTAACACTGGTTTTATTGAATCTGCAAAAGGATATTTGGGCACACATTTAGGCCTATGGTGAAAAAGGAAGCATCCTCAGATAAAAACCAGAAATAAACTTTCTGAGAAACTGCTTTGGAATGTGTAAATTCATCTCACAATGTTATACCATTCTTATCATTCCGCAGATTGATAACACTGTTTTTGTGGAATCTGCAGTAGGATATTTGGGAGCTCATTGAAGCCTATGGAGACAAAGGGAATATTCTCATATAAAAACCAGAAAGAAACTTTCTGAGAAACTGATTTGTGATGAGTGAATTCATCTCTGAGAGTTACACTGTTCTTTTCATTGAGTAGTTTGATAACAGTATTTTTCCTGGAATCTGCAATAGGATATTTGAGAGTGAACTGAAGCTAGTGTTGACAAAGGAAATATCCACAGAGAAAAACTAGAAAGAACCTTTCTGAGAAACTGCTTTGTCATTTGAGAATTCATCTCACAGAGTTACATGATCCTTTTCACAGAGAATTTTGGTAGTTCTGTTTTTGGGGAATCTCAGTAGGTATATTTTGGACCATTGAAGCCTATGGTGACAAAGGAAATATCCTCAGACAGAAGGTAGAAAGAAGCTTTCTGAGAAAGGACTTTGTTTTGTGTGAATTCATCTCACAGAGTTACACCTCAATTTTCATGTAGCAGTTTGCTAACACTGTTCTAGGGGAAACTGCAAAGGGATATATGGGAGTGCTTTGAGATCTATGGTGGGAAAGGAAATAACCTCAGATGAAAACTTGAAGGAAGCTTTCTGAGAAACTGCTTTGTGATGCATAAATTCATCTCATAGAGGCACACTGTTCTTTTCATTTGGCAGTTTGCTAACACTGTTTTCTTGGAATCTGCAATGGGATATTTCTGAGTACTTTGAAGCTAATGTTGCTAAAGGAAATATACTCAGACAAAAAATAGAAAGACACTTTCTGAGAAACTGCTTTTTGATTTGTGAATTTGTATCACAGAGTTACATGATCCTTTTCATGGAGCAGTTTGGTAGCAAGGCTTTTGGTTAATCTGCGAAGGGATATTTTGTATCACATTGAAGCCTATATTGACAAAGGAAATATCCTCAGATAAAAACTAGAATGAAGCTTTCTGAGAAAGGAATTTATAATATTTGAATTCATCTCACAGTGTTACACGTTTCTTTTCTTGGAGCAGTTTGCATAAACTGTTTCCATGGAATCTGCCATGGGATATTTGGGAGCACATTGAGGCCTATAGTGAAAAAGGAAATTTGCTCAGATAAAAAACTAGAAAGAAGTTTTGTGAGAAACTACTTTGTGATGTGTGATTTCACCTCAGAGAATTACATAGATCTTTTCATTGAGTAGCTTGATAACACTGTTTTCGTTTAATGTACAATAGGATATTTGGGAGTGCATTGAAGCCTGTGGTGACAAAGGAAATATCCTCATATAAAAACTATAAAGAAGTTTTCTGAGAAACTGCTTTGCAATGTGTGAATTCATCTCATAGACTTAGACCTTTCTTTTCATGAAGCAGTTTTCTAACACTGTTTTAGGGAAATCAGAAAAGGGATATTTAGAAGTGTATTGAGGCCTATGGTGAAAAAAAATATCCTGAGTTAGAAACTACAAACANGCTTTCTGAGAAACTCTTTTTTGATGNGTATATTCATTTCACAGTGTTACACTCTTCATTTCNTTGAGCAGTTTGCNAACACTATTTTCTTAGACTATGCAATCTGATACTTCAGAGTGCATTCAAGCTTATGTTGACAAATGAAATATCTTAATATAAAAACTAGAAAGGAGCTTTCTTAGATACCAATTTGTGATGTGATAATTCATCTCACAGAGATACATGATTCGTTACATGGACCAGTTTGGTAGCACTGTTTTTAGGTTATCTGAGAAGGAATATTTTGGATCTCATTGAAGCCTATGGTGACAAAGGAAATATCCTCAGATAAAAATCAGAATGAAGACTTCTAAGAAAGTCCTTTGTGATATGTGAATTCATCTCATAGTGTTACACCTCTATTTTCATGGAATAGTTTGGTAACACTGTTTTCGTGGAATCTGTAAAGGGATATTTGGGAGAACATGGAGGCCTATGGTGAGAACAGCCTGTGGTGGAATCTCAGAAGTGATATCTTGGATATCATTGAATCCCATGGTTAAAAATGAACTATCCTCAGATTAAAACTGGAGAGAAGCCTTCTCAGAAACTACTTTGTGGTGTGTAAATTCATCTCACAGAGTTACACCTTTGCCTCCATTGAGAAGTTTGCTAATACTATTATCGCAGAATCTGCAATGAGATATAAGTGTATGCATTGAGAACTGAAATGCACTCCAATAAAAACAAGAAAGAAGCTTTCTGAAAAACTGCTTTGTGAGGTGTGAATTCATCTCATAGAGTTACACTACTCTTTCATGGAGCCATCTCCTAGTATTGTTTTTGTGGAATCTGAGATGTGATATTTTGGATCACTATGAAGACTATCTGGACAAAGGATATATCCTCAGATGAAAACCAAAAAAAAGCTTTCTCAGAAACTTCTTTGTTATGTGTGAATTCATCTCACAGAGATACACCACTATTTCATGCAGCCGTTTTCTAGCACTGTTTTTGTGGAATCTGAGAACTGATATTTCAGATTGCTTTGAAGACTATAAGAAGAAATGATATATCCTCCTATAAAAACCAGAAGGAAGCTTTCTGGAAAACTGCTTCGTGATGTGTGAATTCATTTCACAAAGTGACACCACTATTTCATGGAGAAGTTTGCTAGTAATGTTTTATTGGAATCTGAGAAGTGATATTTTGGATCGCTATGAAGTCTATATGGACAAAAGAAATGCCGCAGATTACAAAAAAAAAAAAGAAGAAGCTTTCTGAGAAACTGCTTTGTGATGTGTGAATTCATCTCACAGAGTTACACCTGTATGTCTTGGAGCAGTTTGCTACCACTGTTTTTGTGGAATCTGAGAAGTGACATTTTGAATTGTTATAAAGACTCTACAGAAAAAGGAAATATCCTCAGAAAAAAACACAGAAAGAAGCTTTCTGAGAAACTGCTTTGTGATATGTAAATTCATCTCACAGAGTTACACCTGTCTTTCATGGAGGTGTTTGCTAGCACAGTTTTTGTGGAATCTGAGAACTGTGATTTCGGATTGCTTTGAAGACTATATGGACAAAGGAAATATTCTCAGATAAAAACCAGAATGAAGCTTTCTGAGAAAATACTTTGTGATTTGTGAATTCAGCTCACAGAGTTACACCACTCTTTCATGGAGGAGTTTGCTAGAACTCTTTATGTGGAATAACAGAAGAGATATCTTGGATAACATTGAATCCCATGGTGAAAAAAAGAAATATCCTTAGATACAAACTGGAGAGAAGCCTTCTCAGAAACTGCTTTGTGGTGTGGGAATTCACCTCACAGAATTACACCATTGCTTTCATTGAGAAGTTTGCTCACTGTTTTTGCAGAATCTGCAATGAGATATATGGGAGTGCATTGAGACCTGAAATATCCTCAGATAAAAACAGGAAAGAAATTTTCTGAGAATCTGCTTTATTATGTGTGACTTGATCTCACAGAGTTGCACCACTATTTAGTGGAGCCACTTGCTAGGTTTTGGGGAACCTCAGAAGTGATATTTTGGATCTCATTGAAGATTACACAGACAAAGGAAATATTCTCAGATAAAAACCAGAAAGCCAGAAAGAAGCTTTCTGAGAAACTTCTTTGTGGTATGTGAATTCATGTCACATTGTTACATGAATCTTTCATGGAGCCTTTTGCTAGCACTGTTTTTCTAGAATCTGAGAATGGATATTTTGTATTGCTATGAAGACTATACCAACAAAGGAAATATTCTCAGACAAAAACCAGAATGAAGCTTTTTGAGAAACTGCTTTGTAATATGTGAATTCATCTCAGAGAGTTATACCACTCTTTCTTGGAGCCCTTTGCTAACACTGTTTTTGTGGAATCTGAGAACTGATATTTCGGATCTCTTTGAAGACTATACGGACAAGCTAAATATCCTCAGATAAAAATCAGAATGAAGCTTTCCTAGAAACTGCTTTGTGATGTGTGAATTCATCTCACAGAGTTACACCACTCTTTCTTGGAGCTGTTTGCTAGCACTCTTTTTGTGGAATTTGAGAACTGAGATTATGGATCACTTTGAAGACTGTATAGACAAAAGAAATATCCTCAGATAAAAACCAGAATTAAACTTTCTGAAAACTGCTTTGTGATCTGTGAATTCATCTCACAGAGTTACACTCTTTCATGGAGGAGTTTGCTGCACTCTTTTTGTGGAATCTGAGAAGTAATATTTTGGATTGCTATGAAGACTATGCGGACAAAGGAAATATCCTCAGATAAAATCCAGAAAGAAGCTTTCTAAGAAACTAATGTGTGATATGTGAATTCATCTCACAGTGTTACACCACTCTTTCTTGGAGTCGTTTGCTAGCACTGCTTTTGTGGAATCTGAGAAGTGATATTTTGTATCACTTTGAAGAATATAGTGACAAAGGAATTATCCTCAGAATATAACAGAAAGAAGATTTCTGAGGAATGTCTTTGTGATGTGTGAATTCATTTCGCAGAGTTACACCACCCTTTCATGGAGGAGTTTGATGGCACCGTTTTTGTGGAATCTGAGAAGTAATATTTTGGATCGCTGTGAAGACTATACGGACTAAGGAAATATCCTCATATAAAAACGAGAAAGAAGCTTTCTGAGAAACTGCTTTGTGATATGTGAATTCATCTCACAGTGTTACACTACTCGTTCTTGGAGCCATTTGTTAGCACTGCTTTTGTGGAATCTGAGAACTGATATTATGGATCTCTTTGAAGATTATATGGACAAATGAAATTTCCCCAAATAAAAACAAGAAGGAAGCTTTTTGAGAAACTGCTTTGTGATGTGTGAATTCATCTCAGAGAGTTGCACAACTCTTTCATAGAGTTTGCTAGCACTGTTTGTGTGGAATCACAGAAGAGATATCTTAGATAACATTGAATCCCCCAGTGAAAAAAGAAATATCCTCAGATACAAACTGGAGAAAAGGCTTCCCAAAACCGGCTTTGTGGTGTGTGAATTCACTTCCCAGAGTTACACCATTGCTTTCATTGTTTGCTATCACTGTTTTCACAGAATCTGCAATGAGCTATATGGTAGGGCATTGAGACCTGAAATACCCTCAGATACAAACAAGAAATAAGCTTTCTGAGAAACTGCTTTGTGATGTGTGAATTGATCTCACAGAGTTACAAAATTATTTCATGGAGCCATTTGCTAGCACTGTTTTCATGGAATCTGAGAAGTGATATTTTGGATCGGTATGAAGACTTTATGGACAAAGGAAATACCCTCAGATAAAAATCAGAAAGAAGTTTTCTGAGAAGCTGCTTTGTGATGTATGAATTTATCTCACAGTTACACTACTATTTCATGCAGTCATTTGCCAGCACTGTTTTTGTGGAATCTGAGAACTGATATTTCGGATCACTTTGAATACTATACAGACAAAGGAAATATCCTGAGATAAATAACAGAATGAAGCCTTCTGAGAAACTGCTTTGTCATGTTTGAATTCATTTCACAGAGTTACACCACTCTTTCATGGAGGAGTTTGCTAGCACTGTTTTGTGGAATCTGAGAACTCATATTTTGGATTGCTTTGCAGACTATACGGACAAAGGAAATATCCTCAGGGGGAAAAAAAACAGAATGAAGCTTTCTGAGAAACTGCTTTGTGATGTGTGAATTCATAAAACTGGAGAGAATCCTTCTCAGAAACTGCTTAGCTGTGGGTGAATTCAACTCCCTTAGTTTCAGAATTGCTTTCATTGGGAATCTTGCTAACAGTGTTTTCACAGAATCTGCTATGAGACACATGGGGTTGCTTTGAGAACGGAAATATCCTTAAATAAAAACAAGAAAGAAGCTTTCTGAGGAACTGCTTTGTGATATGTGAATTCATCTCACAGAGTTGCACCACTATGTCGTGGAGTCGTTTGCTAGCACTGCTTTTGTGGAATCTCAGAAGTGATATTTCAGATCGCTTTGAAGACTATACGGACAAAGGATATATCCTCAGATAAAAACTATAATGAAGTTTTCTGAGAAACTGCTTTGTGATGTGTGAATTCTTCTCACAGAGTTACACCACTCTTTCACGGAGGAGTTTGCTAGCACTCCTTTTGTGGAATCTGAGAAGTAATATTTTGGATCGCTTTGAAGTTTATGGTGCAAAGATAATACCCTAACATAAAAACAAGAAAGAAGCTTTCTGAGAAACTTCTCTGTGATGCGTGAATTCATCTCAAAGCGTTACACCACCCTTTCATGGAGGAGTTTGCTGGCACTGTTTTTTGGGAATCTGAGAAGTAATATTTTGGATGGCTATGAAGACTATACAGACAAAAGAAATATCCTCAGATAAGAATCAGAGAGAAGTTTTCTGAGAAACTGCTTTGTGATATGTGAATTCATCTCACAGAGTTACACCACTCTTTCATGCAGCCGCTTGCTAGCACTGTTTTTGTGGAATCTGAGAACTGATATTGTGGATTGCTTTGAAATCTATGGTGAAAAAAGAAACATCCTCAGATAAAATCTGGAGAGATGCCTTCTTGCAAACTGCTTTATGGTGTGTGAATTCACTTCACAGAGTTACACCATTGCTTTCATTGTGAAGTTTGCTATCACTGATTTCACAGAATCTGCAATGAGATATACGGGAATGCATTGAGACCTGAAATATTCTCAGATGAAAACCAGAAAGAAGTTTTCTGAGAAATTGCTTTGTGATATGTGAATTAATCTCACAGTGGTACACCACTCTTTCTTGGAGCCTTTTGCAAGCACTCTGTGGAATCTGAAAAGTGATATTTTGGATTGCTATGAAGACTATACAGACAAAGGAAATATCCTCAGATAAAACACAAAAAGAAGCTTTCTGAGAAAGTGCTTTGTGATGTGTGAATTCATCTCACAGAGTTACACCACTCTTTCTTGGAGCCATTTGCTAGCACTGTTTTCTGGAATCTGAGAACTGATATTTCGGGTTGCTGTGAAGACTATATGGACAAAGGAAATATCCCCAGAAAAAAACCAGAATGAAGCTTTCTGAGAAACTGCTTTGTGATATGTGAATTCATCTCACAGAGTTACACCACTGTTTCATGTGGGGTTTGCTAGCACTCTTTATGCGGAATAACAGAAGAGATATATTGGATAACATTGAATACCATGGTGAAAAAAGAAATATCCTCAGAAAAAAACTGGAGAGAAGCCTTCTCAGAAACTGCTTTGTGGTGTGTGAATTCACTTCACAGGGTTACAACATTGCTTTCACTGGGAATTTTGCTATCACTCTTTTTGCTGAATCTGCAATGAGATATACGGGAGTGTATTGAGACCTGAAATATCCTCAAATAAAAACAACAAAGAAGCTTTCTGAGAAACTGCTATGTGTTGTGTGAATTGATCTCACAGATTTACACCACTATTTCACGGAGCCGTTTGCTAGTACTGTTCTTGTGGAATCTGAGAATTGATATTTTGTATCTCATTGAAGCCTATGGTCCCAAAGGAAAGATCCTCAGAATAAACCCGAAAGAAGCTTTCTGAGAAACTGCCTTGTGATGTGTGAATTCATCTCACAAAGTTACACCACTATTTCGTACAGCCATTTCCATTTACTAGCACTGTTTTTCGGGAATCTCATAAGTGATATTTTGTATATCATTGAATCCCATGGTGAAAAATGAAATATCCTCAGATAAAAACTGGAGAGAAGCCTTCTCAGAAACTGCTTTGTTGTGGGTAAATTCAGCTCATAGAGTTACATCATTGCTTTCATTGAGAAGCTTGCTAACAGTGTTTTCGCAGAATCTGCAAAGCGACACACGGTGACGCTTTGAGACCTGAAATATCCTCAGATGAAAACAAGAAAGAAGCTTTCTGAGAAAGTGCTTTGTGATGTGTGAATTCCTCTCACATTGTTACACCACTCTTTCATGGATCTCTTTGCTAGCATTGTTTTTGTGGAATCTGAGAAAAGATACTTTGTATCACGCTGAGGCCTATGGTGACAAAGGAAAGATCCTCAGAGTAAACTAGAAAGAAGATTTCTGAGAAACTACTTTGTGATATGTGATGTCATCTGACAGATTTACACCACTCTTTCATGGAGGACTTTGCTGGCACGGTTTTTGTGGAATCTGAGAAGGAATATTTTGTATTGCTTTGAAGCCTATGGTGAAAAAAGAAATATACTCAGACAAAAACTGGAGAGAAGCCTTCTCAGAAACCGCTTTTTGATGTGTGAATTCATCTCACAGTGTTACACCACTGCTTTCATTGAAAAGTTTGCTATCATTGTTTTCACAGAATCTGCAATGAGATATTAGGGAGTGCATTGAGACTTGAAATATCCTCAGATAAAAACAAGAAAGAAGCTTTCTGAGAAACTGCTTTGTGATGGGTGAATTGATCTCACAGAGTTACACCACTATTTCGTGAGGCCGTTTGCGATCACTGTTTTTGTGGAATCTGAAAAGTGATAATTTGGATCACTAAGAAGACTATACGGACAAAGGAAATATCCTCAGATGAAAACCAGAAAAAAGCTTTCTGAGAAACTGCTTTGTGATGTGTGAATTCATCTCACAGAGTTACACCACGCTTTCATTCAGCCGCTTGCTAGCACTGTTTTTGTGGAATCTGAGAAGTGACATTTTGGATTGCTATGAAGACTATACGGACAAAGAAATATCCTCAGATAAAAACCAGAAAGAACATTTGTGGGAAACAGCTTTGTGATGTGTGAATTCATCTCACA
This sequence comes from Nasalis larvatus, assembly GCA_000772465.1. Taxonomy (NCBI): domain Eukaryota; kingdom Metazoa; phylum Chordata; class Mammalia; order Primates; family Cercopithecidae; genus Nasalis; species Nasalis larvatus. The sequence continues at coordinate 30,103,702 of CM003008.1, forward strand.
GAGTTACACCACTCTTTCTTAGTGCCGTTTGCTAGCACTGTTTTTGTGGAATCTGACAACTGATATTGTGGATTACTTAGAAGCCTATGGTGAAAAAAGAAACATCCTCAGATAAAAACTGGAGAGATGCCTTCTCAGAATCTGCTTTGTGGTGTGTGAATTCACCTCACAGATTTGCACCATTGCTTTCATTGTGAAGTTTGCTATCATTGTTTTCACAGAATCTGCAATAAGATACATGGGAGTACATTGAGACCTGAAATATCCTCAGATAAAAACAAGAAAGAAGCTTTCTGAGAAAGTGCATTGTGATGTGTGAATTCATCTCACAGAGTTACACCACTCTTTCTCGGAGCTGTTTGCTAGCACTGCTTTTGTGGAATCTGAGAACTGATATTTCGAATCACTGTGAAGTCTATATGGATAAAGGAAATATCCTCGGAAAGAAAACCAGAATGAAGCTTTCTGAGAAACTGCTTTGTGATGTGTGAATTCATCTCACACAGTTACACCCCTGTTTCATGGAGGAGTTTGCTAGCATTCTTTATGTGGAATTACAGAAGAGATATCTTGGGTAACATTGAATACTATGGTGAAAAAAGAAATATCCTCAGAAAAAAACTGGAGAGAAGCCTTCTCAGAAACTGCTTTGTGGTGTGTGAATTCACCTCATAGGGTTACAACTTTGCTTTCATTGAGAATTTTGCTATCACTGTCTTCGCAGAATCTGCAATGAGATATACGGGAGTGCATTGAGAGCTAAAATATCCTCAGATAAAAACAACAAAGAAGCTTTCTGAGAAACTGCTATGTGTTGTGTGAATTCATCTCACAGAGTTACACCTGTCTTTCATGGAGGTGTTTGCTAGTACTGTTTTTGTGGAATCTGAGAATTGAAAATTTGTATCGCTTTGAAGCTTATGGTGACAAAGGAAAGATCCTCAGAATAAACCCGAAAGAAGCTTTCTGAGAAACTGCTCTGTGATGTGTGAATTCATCTCACACATTTATACCACTATTTCGTGCAGACTTTTGCTAGCACTGTTTTTGTGAAATCTCGTAAGTGATATTTTGTATATCGTTGAATCCCATGGTGAAAAATGAAATATCCTCAGATAAAAACTGGAGAGAAGCCTTCTCAGAAACTGCTTTGTTGTGGGTGAATTCNGAGTTACACCATTGCTTTCATTGAGAAGCTTGCTAACAGTGTTTTCACAGAATCTGCAATAAGACACACGGGGGCGCTTTGAGACCTGAAATATTCTCAGATAAAAACAAGAAAGAAGCTTTCTGAGAAAGTGCTTTGTGATGTGTGAATTCCTCTTACATTGTTACACCACTCTTTCATGAAGGAGTTTGCTAGCACTGTTTTTGTGGAATTTGAGAAGCAATATTTTGGATCGCTTTGAAGCCTATGGTGACAAAGGAAATATCCTCACATAGGAACTGGAGAGAAGCCTTCTCAGAAACTGCTTTGTGGTGTGTGAATTCGTCTCACAGAGTTACACCATTGCTTTCATTGAGAAGTTTGCTATCACTGTTTTCGCAGACTCTGCAATGATATATACGGGAGTGCAGTGAGACCTGAAATATCCTCAGATGAAAACAAGAAAGAAGCTTTCTGAGAAAGTGTTTTGTGAAGTGTGATTTAATCTCACATTGTTCCACCACTCTTTCATGGAACCGTTTGCTAGCACTGCTTTTGTGGAATCTCAGAAGTGATATTTTGTATCTCTTTGAAGCCTATGGTGACAAAGGAATGATCTTCAGGATAAAGCAAAAAGAAACTTTCTGAGAAACTACTTTGTGATGTGTGAATTCATCTCACACACTTAAACCACTCTTTCATGCAGCCACTTGCTGCCGTGTGTTTGTGGAATCTATTAAGACTATACAGACAAAGGAAATATCCTCAGATGAAAACCAGGAAGAACATTTGTGGGAAACTGCTTTGTGATGTGTGAGTTCATCTCAGAGTTATGCCACTACTTCATGGAGCCACTTGCTACCACTGTTTTTCTGAAATCTGAGAACTGATATTTCAGATTGCTTTGAAGACTACACGGACAAAGGAACTATCATCAGATAAAAACCAGAATGAAGGTTTCTGAGAAACTGCTTTGTGATGTGTCAATTCATTTCATAGAGTTACATCACTCTTTCATGGAAGAGTTAACTAGCACTGATTTTGTGGAATCTCAGAAGTGATATTTTGGATATCATTGAATCCCATGGTGAAAAATGAAATAACTTCAGATAAAAACTGGAGAGAAGCCTTCTCAGAAACTGCTTTGTTGTGGGTGAATTCAGCTCACAGAGTTACATCATTACTTTCATTGAGGAGCTTGCTAACAGTGTTTTCGCAGAATCTGCAATGAGACACATGGGGGCGCTTTGAGACCTGAAATATCCTCAGATAAAAATAAGAAAGAAGCTTTCTGAGAAACTACTTTGTGATGTGTGAATTCATCTCACAGAATTACACCACTGTTTCATGCAACTGTTCACTAGCACTGTTTTTGTGGAATCTCAGAAGTGATATTTTGGATCTCTATGAAGACTATATGGACAAAGGAAATATCCTCAGATAAAAACCAGATTGAAGTTTTCTGAGAAACTGCTTTGAGATGTGTGATTTCATCTCACAGAGTTAAACCATTCTTTCATGAAGGAGTTTGCTAGCACTGTTTTTGTGGAATCTGAGAATTAGTATTTTGGATCACTTTGAAACCTATGGTGACAAAGGAAATATCCTCAGGTAAGAACCAGAAAGTAGCTTTCTGAGAAACTGCTTTGTGATGTGTGAATTCATCTCACATTGTTACACCACTCTTCCATGGAGCCGTTTGCTAGCACTGTTTTTGTTCAATCTGAGAAGTGATAGTTTGGATCGCTATGAAGACTATACAGACAAAATAAATATCCTCAGATAAAAACCAGAAGGAAGCTTTCTGAGAAACTGCTTTGTGACGTGTGAATTCAGCTTACAGAGTTACACCTTTCTCTTCATGAAGCAGTTTGCTGACACAGTTTTAGTGAAATTGGCAAATTGATATTTGGGAGCACATTGAGGCCTATGGTGAAGAAGGAAATATCTTCAGATGAGAACTAGAAAGAATCTTTCTGAGAAATTGCATTGCAATGTGTGAATACATCTCACAGTGTTACACTTTTCATTGAGCAGTTTGCTAACACTGCTTTCTTGGAATCTGCAATGGGATATTACTTAGCGTAATGAAGATTATGGTGACAAGGAAATATCATCAGATAAAATATAGAAAGAAGCTTTCTGAGAAACTGTTTTGTGATGGGTTCATTCATCTAACAGAGTTACACCATTCTTTTCATTGAGCAGTCTGCTAACATTGTTTTCTTGGAATCTGTGTTAGGACATTTGGGAGCTTATTGAAGCCTAGGGAAAAAGGGAAACATCCTCAGATAAAAACCAAAAAGAAACTCTCTGGGAAACTGCTTTGGATGTGTGAGTTTATCTCACAGAGTTACATGACTCTTTTCATGGATCACTTCATTAGCACTCTTTTTGGGGAATCCGAGAAGTAATACTTTGGATAGCATTGAAGCCTATGGTGACAAGGACATATCTTCATATCAAAACTGGAAAAAAGCTTCCTGAGAAAGTTCCTTCTGATATGTGAATTCTTCTCACAGAGTTACACTGTTCTTTTTATACAGTAGTTTGTCAACACTGTTTTCGTGGAAAATGCAAGATGATGTTTGCGAGTGCAATGAAGCCTATGGTGACAAAGGTTATATCCTCAGATAAAAACCAAAAAAATAACTTCTGAGCAACCGCTTTGTGATGTGTGAATACATCTCAGAGATTGACAACGTTATTTTCATTGAGCAGTCTGCTAATACTGTTTTCTTGGAATCCATAAAGGGATATTTCCCAGAGCATTAGAGCTTATGGTGAGAAAGGAAATATCCACAGAGAAAAACTAGAAAAAAAAGATTCTGAGAAACTGTTCTCTGATGTGTGAATTGATCTCAAAGAGTTACACTTTTATTTCATGGAGCAGTCTGTTACCACTGTTTTTGTGGAATTTGAGAAGGGATAATTTGGATTGCATAGATGCCTACACTGACAAAGTAACTATGCTCAAACAAAAACTAGAAAGAAGCTTTCTGAGAAACTTATTTGTGATGTGTGAATTTATTTCACAGAGTTACGCATTTCTCTTCATGAAGCAGTTTGCTAACACTGTTTTCATGGAATCTGCAAAGTGATATTTGGGAGCACATTGAGGCCTATGGTGAAAATGGAAACATCGTCAGATAAAAGCTAGAAAGAAGCCTTCTGAGAAACTGTATTGTGATGTGTGAATGCATCTCACAGAGTTACACTTTTCATTTCGTTGAACAGATTGCTAACACTGTTTTCATGCTATCTTCAATGGGATATTTCTTAGTGCAATGAAGCTTATGGTGACAAAAGAAATATCCTCAGATAAAACCTAGAAAGATGCCTTCTGAGAAACTGCTTTGTGATGGGTGAATTGATCTCACCTGGTTATACCATTCTTTTCATTGAGCAGTCTGCTAACACTGTTTTCCTGGAATCTGCATTAGGATATTTGGGAGTGCATTGAAGCCTCTGGGGACAAAGGAAATATCCTCAGATAAGAATGAAAAAGAAGCTTTCTGAGAAACTGCTTTGGATGTGTGAATTCATCTCACCGAGTTGCATGATTCTTTTCATGGATCTCTTTGATAGCACTCTTTTTGGGGAATCTGAGATGGGATATTTTGGATAGCATTGAATCCTATGGTGACAAGGATATTATCTTCAGATAAAAACAGGAAAGATGATTTCTGAGAAAGTTCTTTGTGATATGTGTATTTATCTCACAGAGTTACACCATTCTTTTCATACAGCAGTTTGTTAACACTGTTTTCGTGGAAATGCAATAGGATGTTTGGGAGTGCTTTGAAGCCTACAGTGACAAAGGAAATATCCTCAGATAAAAACCAAAAGGAAGACTTCTGAGAAACTGCTTTGTGATGTGTGAATACATCTCAGAGAGTTACAATGTTATTTTCATTGAGCAGTCTGCTAACACTTTTTTCCTGAAATCTGCACAAGGATATTTGGGAGCGCATTGAAGCCTATGGGAAAAAAGGAAATGTACTCAGATAAAAACCAAAAAGAAGATTTCTCAGAAACTGCTTTGGATGTGTGAATTCATATCACAGATTTTCACGATTCTTTTCATAGATCACTTTGTTAGCACTCTTTTTCGGGTATCTAAGAAGGAATATTTTGGAGAGCATTGAATCCTCTGGTGACAAGGACATATCCTCAGATAAAAACTGGAAAGAAGCTTTCTGAGAAAGTTTTTTGTGATGTGTGAATTTATCTCACAGAGTTACACATTTCTTTTCATGGAGCAGTTTGCTAACACTCTCTTCATGGAATCAGCAATGGGATATTTGGGAGCACTTTGAGGTCTATAGTGAAAAAGGAAATATTCTCAGATAAAAACTAGAAATAAGCCTTCTGACAAACTGCTTTGTGATGTGTGAATGTATCTCACAGAGTTACAATGTTATTTTCATTTAACAGTCTGCTAACACTGTTTTCCTGGAATATGTGTTAGGATATTTAGGAGAACATTGAAGTCTATGTGGACAAAGAAACATCAGCAGATAAATACCAAAAAGAAGTTTTCTGAGAAACTTCTTTGGATGTGTGAATTCATCTCATAGAGTTACACGATTCTTTTCATGGATCACTTTGTTTGCACTGCTTTTGGGGAATCTGAGAAGGGATTTTTTGGATCACATTGACGCCTATGGTGACAAGAAAGTATCCTCAGATAAAAAACTGGAAAGAAGCTTTCTGAGGAAGTTCATTGTGATGTGTGAATTCATCTCACAGAGTTACACATTTATTTTCATGGAGCAGTTTGCTAACACTCTTTTCGGGGAATCTGCAAAGGGATACTTGGGAGCACTTTGAGATCTATAGTGAAAAAGGAAATATCCTTAGATAAAAACTACAAATAAGTTTTCTGAGAAACTGCTTTGTGATGTGGGAATTAATCACACAGAGTTACACCGTTCTTTTCATACAGCAGTGTGCTAACACTGTTTTCATGGAGAATGCAAGAGGATCTCTGGGAGTGCATTGAAGGCTATGGTGACAAAGGAAATATCCTCAGATAAAAACCAAAAAGAAGCCTTCTGAGAAACTGCTTTGTGATATGTAAATACATCTCACAGAGTTGCAATGTTATTTTCATTGAGCAGTCTGCATTCTTGGAATCCGTAAAGTGATATTTCGCAGCGCATTGAAGCTAATGGTGACAAAGGAAATATCCTCAGAGAAAAACGAGAAAGAAGATTTCTGAGAAACTGTTTTCTGATGTGTGAATTCATTTCACAGAGTTACACGTTCCTTTCTTGGAGCAGTCTGTTAACACCGCTTTTGGGGAATCTGATAAGGGATATTTTGGATCGCATTGAAGCCTACGCTGACAAAGGAAGTATCCTGAAATAAAAACTAGAAAGAAGCTTTCTGAGAAAATTCTTTTTGACGTGTGAATTCATCTCACAGTGTTACATCTTTATCTTCATGAAGCAGTTTGCCAACACTGTTTTCATGGAGTCTGCCAAGTGATATTTCGGAGCACCTTGAGGCCTATGGTGAAGAATGAAATATCCTCAGATAAAAACTAGAAAGAAGCTTTCTGAGAAATTGCATTGTGATGTGTGAATGCATCTCGCCGAGGTACACTTTTCTCTTCATTGAGCAGTTTACTCACACTGTTTTCTTGGAACCTACAGTGGGGTGTTTCTTAGCACAATGAAGCTTATGGTGACAAAAGATATATCCTCAGACAAAAACCAGAAAGAAGCTTTCTGAGAAACTGCTTTGTGATGTGTTAATTCGTCTCACAGAATTACACCATTCTTTTCATTGAGCAGTCTGCTAACACTGTGTTCCAGGAATCTGTAAAGGGATATTTTGCAGCATGTTGAAGCTTATAGTAACAAAGTTAATATCCTCAGAGAAAAACTAGAAAGAAGGTTTCTGAGAAACTGCTTTCTGATGTGTGAATTCGTCTCACAGTGTCATACTTTCTTTTCATGAAGCAGTCGATTACCACTGTTTTTGGGGAATCTGAGAAGTGATATTTTGGATCGCATTGAAGCCTACACAGATGAAATATCCTCAAATAAAAACTAGAAAGAAGCTTTCTGAGAAACTTCTTTGTGATGTGCGAATACATCTCACAGAGTTACACCTCTCTTTTCAGGAAGTAGATTGCTGACAGTTTTCGTGGTATCTTCAAAGTGATATTACAGAGGCCATGGAGGCCTATGGTGAGAAAGGAAATATCCTTAGATAAAAGCTAGAAAGAAGCTTTCTGAGAAACTGCATTGTGTTGTGTGAATACATGTCACAGAGGTACACTTTTCTTTTCATTGAGAGGTTTGCTAAAACTGTTTTC
>CM003008.1:30111230-30132090 GCA_000772465.1 Nasalis larvatus
GATAAAAACTAGAAAGAAGCTTTTTGAGAAACTGCTTTGTTATGGGTTAATTCATCTCACAGAGTGGCACCGGTCTTTTCATTGAACAGTCTTCTAACTATGTTTTCCTGGAATCTGCATTAGGATGTTTCAGAATGCATTGAAGCCTATTGTGACAATGGAATTATCCTCAGAGAAAAACTACACCTTTCTTTTCATACAGAAGTTTGCTAACACTGTTTTCGTGGAAAATGCAATAGGATGATTCAGAGTGCATTGACGCCTATGGTGACAATGAAATATCCTCAGATACAAACTGGAAATTAGCCTTCTGAGATACTCCTTTTTGATGTGTGAATATATCTCACATAGTTACAATGTTATTTTCATTGAGCAGTCTGCTAACACTGTTTTCTTGGAATCCATAAAGGGATATTTCAGAGCGCATTGAAGCTTACGGTGACAAAAGAAATATCCTCAGATAAAAACTAGAAAGAACGTTTCTGAGAAACTTCTTTGTGATATGTGAATTCATCTCACAGAGTTATAACTTTCTCTTCATGAAGCAGTTTGCTAACACTGTTCTCGTGGAATCTGCAAAGTGATATTTGTTAGCACTTTGAGGCCTATGGTGAAAAACGAAATATCCTGAGATAAAAACTAGAATGAAGCTTTCTGAAAAACTGCTTTCTGATGTGTGAATTCATCTCCCAGAATTATACTTTCATTTCTTCAGAAGACTGTTTTTTGGGAATCTGAGAAGGGATACTTTGGATCGCATTGAAGCCTATGCTGACAAAGGAAATATCCTCAAATAAAAACTGGAAAGAAACTTTGGGAGAATCTTCTTTGTGATGTGTGAATTCATCTCACAGAGTTACACCTTTCTATTCATGAAGCAGTTTGCTAACACTGGTTTTGTGGAATCTCCAAAGAGGTATTTCAGAGTCCAGTCAGGCCTATGGTGAAACAGGAAATATCCTCAGATAAAAACTAGAAAGAAGCTTTCTGAGAAACTGCATTGTGATGTGTGACTATATCTCACAGGGTTACACAGTTCTTTTCGTTGAGGAGTCTGCTAACACTGTTTTCATGGAATCTGCATTAGAATATTTGGGAGCACATTGAAGCCTAGGGGACAAAGGAAATATCCTCAGATAAAAACCAAAAAGAATATTTCTGAGAAACTGCTTTGGATGTGTGAATTCCTCTCACAGAGTTACACGATTATTTTCATGGATCACTTTGTTTGCACTGCTTTTGGGAATCTGAGAAGGGATATTGTGGATCACCTTGAGGCCTATGGTGAAAAAGGAAATGTCCTCAGATAAAAACTAGAAAGCAGCTTTCTGAGGAACTGCATTCTGATGTGTGAATATATCTCACAGAGTAACACTTTTCATTGAGCAGTTTGCTAACACTGTTTTACTGGAGTCTGAAAGGGAACATTTTTTAACACAATGAAACTTATGGTGACAAGGGAAATATCCTCAGATAAAAAATAGAAAGAAGTTTTCTGACAAATTGCTTTGTGATGCATTAATTCATCTCACAGAGTTACACCATTTTCTTCTTTGAGCTGTCTGCTAACACTTTTTTCATCAAATCTGCATGAGGATATTTGGGAGGGCATTGAAGCCTATGAGGACAAAGGAAATATCTTCAGATAAAAACCAAAAAGAAGCTTTCTGAGAGACTGCTTTGGATTTGTGAATTCATCTCACAGAGTTACACCTTTCTTTTCATGGATCACTTTGTTAGCACTCTTTTTGGGGAATCTGCAAAGGGATGTTTGCACTTTGAGGCCTATAGTGAAAAAGGAAATAGCCTCAGATAAAAACTAGAAAGAATCTCTCTGAGAAACTGCTTTCTGATGGCTTAATTCATCTCAAAGATTTATACCATTCTCTTCATTGAGGAGTCTGCTAACACTGTTTTCTTGGAATGTGCATTAAGATATTTGGGAGTACATTGAAGCCCATGGGGACAAATGAAATATCCTTAGATAAAAACCAAAAAGAAGCTTTCTGATAAACTGGTTTGAATGTGTGAATTCATCTCACAGAGTTGCATGATTCTTTTCATGGATCACTTTGTTTGCACTGTTTTGGGGGAAACTGAGAAGGGATATTTTGGACCGCATTGAAGCCTATGGTGACAAGGAAATATCCTCAGATAAAAACTGGAAAGAAACTTTCTGAGGAAGTTCTTTGTGATGTGTGAATTCGCCTCACAGAGTTACACCTTTCTTTTCATGGAGCAGTTTGCTAGCACTCTTTTCATGGAATCTGCAAAGGAATATTTCAGAGCACTTAGAGGCCTATAGGGAAAAAGGAAATATCCTCAGATAAGAACTAGAAAAAAGCTTTCTGGGAAACTGCTTTGTGATGTGTGAATTTATCACATAGAGTTACACCATTCTTTTCATACAGCAGTTTGCTAACACTGCTTTCGTGGAAAATGCAATAGGATGTTTGGGAGTGCATTGAATCCTATGGTGACAAGGAAATATCCTCTGATAAAAATTGGAAAGAAGCCTTCTGAGATACATCTTTCTGATGTGTGAATGCATCTCACATAGTTACAATGTTATTTTCATTGAGCAGTCTGCTCACACTGTTTTCTTGGAATCCGAAAATAGATATTTCACATTGCATTGAAACTTATAGTGACAAAGGAAATATCCTCAGAGAAAAACTAGAAAGAAGGTTTCTGAGAAACTGCTTTCTGATGTGTGAATCCATCTCACAGAGTTACATTCTTCTTTCATGGAGCAGTCGATTATCACTGTTTTGGGGGCATCTGAGAAGTGATATTTTGGATCGCATTGAAGCTTATGCTGACAAAGGAAATCTCCTCAAATACAAACTGGAAAGAAGCTTTGGGAGAATCTTCATTGTGATGTGTGAATTCAACTCAGAAGGGTACACCTTTTTCTTCATGAAACAGTTTGGCAACACTGTTTTCCTGGAATCTTCAAAGTGATATTACGGAGCATGTTGTGGCCTACCGTGAAAAAGGAAATATCCTCAGATAAGTTAGAAAGAAGCTTTCTGAGAAACTGCAATGTGACATGTGAATGCATTTCACCGAGATACATTTTTCTTTTCATTGAGAAGTTTGCTAACACTGTTTTCCTGGAATCTGCAGTGGGATGTTTCTGAGCCCAATAAAGCTAAAGGTGACAAAGGAAATATCCTCAGATAAAAACTAGAAAGAAGCTTTTGGTGAAACTTCCTTGTGATGGGTTAATTCATCTCACAGAGTTACACCATTCTTCTCAATGAGCAGTCTGCTAACACTCTTTTCCTGGAATCTGCATTAGGATATTTGGGAACACATTGAAGCTTATGGTGACAAAGGAAATATCCTCAGATAAGTAGCAAAAAGAAGCTTTCTGAGAAACTGATTTGGTTGTGTGAATTCATCTCACAGGGTTACACAATGCTTTTCATGCATCAGTTTCTTAGCACTCTTTTTGGGGAATCTGAGAAGGGATATTTTGGATCGCATTGAAGCCTATGGCAACAAGAAAATATCCTCAGATAAAAACTGAAAAGAGCTTTCTGAGAATGTTCTTTGTAATGTGTGAATTCATCTCACGGAGTTACACCTCTCTTTTCAAGGAGCTGTTTGCTAACATTCTTTTTTTTTTTTATACTTTAAGTTCTAGGGTACATGTACATAACTTGCAGGTTTGTTACATATGTATACTTATGCCATGTTGGTGTGCTGCACCCATCAACTCGTCAGCACCCATCAATTGATCATTTATATCAGGCCTCAGATAAAAACTACAAAGAAACCTTCTGCAATACTGCTTTGTGATGTGTGAATTCATCTCACACAGTTACACAGTTCTTTTCATTGAGCAGTTTGGTAACACTGTTTTGTGGAATCTGCAAAAGGATATTTGGTAGTGGCTTAAAGCCTATGGTGACACAGGTAATATCCTCAGATAAAAATCCAAAAGAAGCTTTCTGAGAAACTGCTTTGTGATGGGTTAATTCATCTCACAGAGTTGCACAATTCTTTTCATGGATCATTGGTAAAACTGTTTTTGGGGAATCTGAGAAGTCATATGTGAATTGCATTGAAGCCTGTGTTGACAAAGAAAATATCCTCAGATAAAAACTAGAAAGAAGCTTTCTGAGAAAGTTCTTTGTGATGTGTGATTTCATCTCACAGAGTCACACATTCCTTTTTATGAATAAGTTTCCTAACATTGCTTTCATGGAATCTGCAAAAGGATATTTGGGATCACTTTGAGGCCTATAGAAAAAACGAAATATCATCAGAAAAAAAAAGAGAAAGAAGCTTTCTGAGAAACCGCTTTGTGATGTGTGAATTCATCTCACAGAGTTACATGGTACTTTACAATGCATAGTTTCATAACACTGTTTTTGTGGCATCTGCAATAGGATATTTTTGAATGCATTGAAGCCTATGGAGACAACAGAGTTACAGAGTTATTTTCATCGAGAAATTTGCTAATACTTTTTTCGTTTAATCTTGAATATTCAGGAGGGCATTGAGGAAATGGTGAAAATGGAAATATCCTCAGTTGAAAACTAGAAAGAAGCTTTCTGAGAAACAGCTTTGGCATGTGTAAATTCATCTTGCAGTGTTACACCATTCTTTTCATGGAGCTGTTTGGTAGCACTGTTTTCTTTTTAGTATCTGAGAAGGGATATTTTGGATCCCATTGAAGACTAGGTTGACAAAGGAAAGATCCTCAGAAAAAAACTTGAAAGAACCTTTCTGAGAAAGTTATTTGGGGTCTGTGAATTCATCTCACAGAGTTACACCTTTATTTTCATGGAGCAGTTTGCTAACACTGTTTTTGTAGAATCTGCAAAGGGATATTTGGGAGCACCTTGAGGCCTATGGTGGAAAAGGAAATATCCTTACATAAAAACTTGGAAGAAATTTTCTGAGAAACTGCTTCCTGATGTTACTATTCATCTCACAGAGATAAGTCATCCGTTCCATTGAGCAGTTTGGTAACACTCTTTTTGTGGAATATGCAAAGGGATATTCGGGAGCAGTGAGAGGCGAATGTTGAAGAAGGAAATATCTTCAGGTAAAAACTGGAGAGAAAGATTCTTATAACTCCTTTGTGATGTGTGTATTCACCTAATAGATGTAAAATTTTCTATTGAGAGAGTAGTTTGGCATCATGGTTTTTGTGTTGTCTGAGAAGGGATATTTGGGAGTGCATGGAAGCCAATGGAAAAGGATTTATCCTGAGGAAAAAAACTAGAAAGAAGCTTTCTGAGAAACTTATTTGTGATTGGTGAATTCATCATGCAGAATTACACCTTTGTTTTCTTTTAACAGTTTGGTAGCACTGTTTTTATGGAATCTGCAAAGGGATATTTGGGAGCTCCTAGAGGCCTATGGTGGAAACAGAAATAACTTCAGATAAAAACTAGAAAGAAGCTTTTCAAGAAATGTTTTTGTGATGTGTGTATTCATCTCAAAGAATTTGACGTATTTGTTGATTTAGCACTTCAGCATCACTGTTTTTGTGGTATCTGAGAGGAGTTATTTTTGAGAACATTGAAGCCTATGATGAAAAATGAAATATTCTCAGATTTAAACTAGACAGAAGCTTTTTAAGAAACTGCTTTGTGATGGGTGAATTCATCTCACAGAGTTAACCTTTCTTTTCATTGAGCACTTTGGTAACACTGCTTATGTGGAATCGGCAAAGGTATATTCGGGAGTGCATAGAGTCCAAAGGCAAAAAAGGAAATATCTTCAGGCAAAAGCCGGAGAGAAGCTTTCTGAGAAACTCCTTTGGGATGTGTGCATTCATCTCACAGAACTAAACGTTTCTGTTGAGGGAGTAGTTTGGCATCACTGTTTTTGTGGTGTCTGAGAAGGGATATTTGGGAGCACATGAAGCCTGTGTTGGAAAAGGAAATATCCTCAAATAAAAACTAGAAGGAAGCTTTCTGAGGAAGTTGTTTGTGATGTCTGTATTTATCTTACGAAATAAAACCTTACTTTTCACTGAGCAGTTAGCTAACAGTTTTTGTGGAACCTACAAAGGGATATTTGGTAATGAGTTGAGGCCTATGGTGATAAAGGAAATTTCCTCAGAAAAACTAGAAATAAGCTTTCTGAGAAACTGCTTTGTGTTGTGTGAATTCATCTCACAGAGTTACACCACTCTTTTCATCGAGCAGTTTGGTAGCACTGTTTTTGGGGCATCTGAGAAAGGATATTTTGAATCACATAAAAGCCTGTGGTTACAAAGGAAATATCCTCAGATAAAAACTAGAAAGAAGGTTGCTGAGAAAGTTCTTTGTGATGCCTGAATTCATTTCACAGAGTTACACCTTTCTTTTCATGGAGCCATTTGCTCAAACTGTTTTTGTGGAATCTAACAAGGGTTATTGGGAAGAACTTTGAGACCTATGGTGAAAGAGGAAATACCCTCAGATAAAAAACAAAAACAAGATTTCTGTGAAACTGCTTTGTGATGCATGAATTCATCTCACAGAATTACCAAGTTATTTTCATTGAGAAAGTTGTTAACAATTTTTTCGTGGAATCTGCAATGGCATTTTGTGCAGAGCACTGAGGAATATGGAGAGAACAGAAATATGCGCAGTTACAATCTAGAAGGAAGCTTTCTGAGAAACAGTTTTGTGATGTGTGAATTCATTTCACAGAGTTACACCATTATTCTCATGGAACACTTTGGTAGCACTGTTTTTAAGGAATCTGAGAAGGGATATTTTGGATTGTATTGAAGCCTAGGGTGACAATGGAAATATAATCAGATAAAAACTAGCAAGAAACTTTCTGAGAAACTTCTTTGTGATATGTGTATTCATCTCATAAAGTAACGTATTTCTTTTCACGGAGTTGTTTGCTAACACTGTTTTTGTGGAATGTACAAAATGATATTTGTGAGCGAGTTGAGACCTATGGTGAAAAAGGAAATATCCTCAGACAAATGCTAGAAGGAAACTTTTTGAGAAACTTCTTTGTGATGTGTCAATTCATCTCACAGAGTTACACCACTCTTTTCATGGAGTAGTTTGCTAACACTGTTTTCGTGGAATCTGCAGTAGGATATTTCAGAGTGCACTGAAGCCTTTGATGACAAAAGAAATAGCATCAGCTAAAAAAAAAGAAGCTTTCTGTGAAACTGCTTAGTGGTGCGTGAATTCACCTCACAAAGTTACACCTTTATTTTCATGGCACCGTTTGGTAGCACTCTTTTTGGGGAATCTGAGAAGGGATATTTGGATTGCATTGAAGCCTATGGTGACAAAGAAATATCATCAGACAAAAACTAGAAAGAGTCTTTCTGAGAAACTGCATTGTGATGTGTGAATATCTCTCTCAGAGTTTCACTTTTCTTTTCATTGTGTGGATTGCTAACACTGTTTTCTTGGAATGTGCAATGGGATATTTCTTAGCACAGTGAAGCTTACGGTGACGAAGGAAATATCCTCAGATTAAAACTAGAAACAAGCATTCTGAGAAACTGCTTTGTAATGGGCTAATTCATCTCACAGAGTTATAATGTAATTTTCATTGAGCAGTCAGCTAACACTGTTTTCTTGGAATCCGTAAAGGGATATTTCCCAGTGTATTGAAGGTTATGGTGATGAAGGAACTATCCTCACAGAAAAACTAGAAGGAAGGTTTCTGAGAAACTGCTTTCTGATGTGTGAATTCACTTCAGAGAGTTACACATTCCTTTCATGGAGCAGTCTGTTATCACTGGTTTTGTGGAATGTGAGAAAGGATATTTGAATCATATTGAAGCCTATGCTGACAAAGGAAATATCCTCAAATAACAACTAGAAAGAAGCTTTCTGGAAAACTTCTTTGTGATGTGTGAATTCATCTCACAGAGTTACACCTTTCTGTTCTTGTAGCAGTTTACCAACACTGTTTTCATGGAATCTGCAAAGTAATATTTGGGAGCACATTGAGGCCTGCGGTGAAAAAGGAAATATTCTCTGATAAAAAATAGAAGGAAGCTTTCTCAGAAACTGCTTTTGATGTGTGAATTCTTTTCACAGAGTTACACTTTAGTGTCTTGGAGCAATCTGTTACCACTGTTTTGGGGGAATCTGAGAAGGGATATTTTGGATTGCATTGAAGCCTACTCTGACAAAGGAAATATTCTCAAACAAAAGCTAGAAAGAAGCTTTCTGAGAAACTTTTTTGTGATGTGTAAGTTCATCTCACAAAGTTACACCATTCTCTTCATGAAGCAGTTTGCTGACAACGTTGTGTATTATCTTAAAAGTGATATTTTGGAGTGCTTTGAGGCCTATGGTGAAAAAGGAAAAAAACACAGATAACAACTAGAAAGAATCTTTCTGGGAAACTGCATTGTAATGTGTGAATATCTCTCTCAGACTTACACTTTTCTTTTCATTGAGTCCATTGCTAACACTGTTTTCTTGGAATCTGCAATGGGATATTTCTTAGTTCAATGAAGCTTATGGTGACAAAGGAAATATCCTCAGATAAAAACTAGAAAGAAGCTTTCTGAGGAACTGCTTTGTGATGGGTTAATTCATCTCACAGAGTTACACTCTTCTTTTCATTGAACAGTCTGCTAACACTGTCTTCCTGGAATCAGCATTAGAATACTTGGGAGTCCATTGAAGCCTATGGTGACAAGGAAATATCCTCAGATAAAAGCTGGAAAGAAGCTTTCTGAGAAACTGCTTTGTGATGTGTGAATTCATCAAACAGTGTTACACCGTACTTTTCATACAGCAGTTTGCTAATGCTGTTTTCGTGGAAACTGCATTAGGATATTTCAGAGTGCATTGAAGCCTATGGGGACAAAGGAAATATCTTCAGATAAAAACCAAAAAGAAGCTTCCTGAGAGACTGCTTTGGATGTGTAAATTCATCTCACAGAGATACATGACTCTGTTCATGGGTCACTTTGTTAGCACTCTTTTTGTGGAATTTGAAAAGGGATATTTTGAATCACATTGAAGGCTATGGTGACAAGGAAATATCTTCAGATAAAAACTGGAAAGAACCCTTCTGAGAATCTACTTTGTGATATGTCAATACATCTCAGAGAGTTACAAAGTTGTTTTCCTTGAGCTGTCTTCTAACAGTGTTTTCTTAGAATCCGTGAAGGGATATTTTGCAGTGCATTGAAGTTTATGGTGACAAAGGAAATATCCTCAGAGAAAAACTAGAAAGAAGGCTTCTGAGGAACTGCTTTCTGACGTGTGAATTAATCTCACAGAGTTACACTTTCCTTTCATGGAACAGTCTCTTATCACTGTTTTTGGGGAATCTGAAAAGAGATATTTTTGATAGCATTGAGGTCTATGCTGACAAAGGAAATATCATCAAATGAAAACTAGAAAGATGCTTTCTGAGAAACTTCTTTGTGATCTGGGAATTCATCTCACAGAATTATACCTATATCTTCATGAAGCAGATTGTTAACACTGTTTTTGTGGAATCTGCAAAGTGATATTTGGGAGTGCAATGAGATATATGGTGAAAAAGGAAATATTCTCAGATAAAAACTAGAAAGAAACCTTCTGAAAAACTGCCTTCTGATATTTGAATTCATCTCACAGGGTTACACTTTCATTTCTTGGAGTAGTATGTTACCACTGTTTTTGGTGAATCTGAAAAGGAATATCTTGGATCACATTGAAGCCTACGTTGACAAAAGAAATATCATCAAATAAAAACTAGAAAGAAGCTTTCTGAGAAACTTCTTTCAGATGTGTGAATTCTTTTCACACAGTTACGCCTTTCTATTCATGAAGCATTTTGCTAACACTGTTTTCGTGGTATATGCAAAGTGATATTTCAGAGCACATTGAGGCCTATGGCGAAAAAGGAAATATCCTCAGAAAAAAACAAGAAAGAAGCTTTCTGAGAAATGGCATTGTGATGAGTGAATTAATCTCACAGAGTGACAATTTCTTTTCATTGAGTAGAATGCTAACACTGTTTTCTTGGAATCTGCAATGGGATATTTTTTAGTGCAATGAAGCTTACGGTGACAAAGGAAATATCCTCAGATAAAAACTGGAAAGAAGCTGTCTGAGAAACTGCTTTGTGATGGGTTAATCCACCTCAAAGAGTTACACAATTCTTTTCATGGATGACTTTGTTAGCACTCTTTTTGGAGAATCTGAAAAGGGATAGTTTCCATCGCATTGAAGACTATAATGACAAGCAAATATCGTCAGATAAAAACAGGAAAGAAGCTTTCTGAGAAAGATCTTTGTGATGTGTAAATTCATCTCACAGAGTTACACCTTTCTTTTCATGGAGCAGTTTGCTAACACTCTTTTCATGGAATATGTAGAGGAATATTTGGGAACACTTTGAGGCCCATAGTGAAAAATGAAATATCCTCAGATAAACACTAGAAAGAACCTTTCTGAGAAACTGCTTTTTGATGTGTGAATTCATCACACAAGGGTCACACCATTCTTTTCATACAACAGCTTGCTTACACTGTTTTTGTGGAAAATGCAATAGGATGTTTGGGAGCACTTTGGAGCCTATGGCGACAGAGGAAATATTCTCAGATAAAAACCAAAAAGAAGTGTTCTGAGGACCTGTTTTGTGATGTGAGAATTCATTTCACAGAGTTACACTGTCATTTTCACTGAGCAGTTTGCTAGCACTATTTTCCTGGAATCAGTAAAGCGATATTTCACAGTGCATTGAAGCTTATGCTGACAAAGGAAATATCCTTGGAGAAAAACTAGAAAGAAAGTTTCTGATAAACTGCTTTCTGTTGTGTGAATTAATCTCACAGAGTTACACATTCCTTTCATGGAGCAGAATGTTACCACTGGTTTTGTGGAATCTGAGAAGGAATATTTTGGATCACATTGAAGCCTACATTGACAAAGGAAATATCTTCAAATAAAAACTAGAAAGAAGCTTTCTGTGAAACTGCTTTTCGATGAGTGAATCTATCTCACAGAGATACACCTCTCTCTTCATGAAGCAGTTTGCTAACAGTGTTTTCGTGGAATCTGCAAAGTGATATTTGGCAGCGCATTGAGGCCTATGGTGAAAAAGGAAATATCCTCAGATAAAAACTAGAAAGAAGCTTTCTGAGGAACTGCTTTCTGATGTGTGAATTCATCTTACAGAGTTACACTTTTGCTTCTTGGAGCAATCTGTAACCACTCTTTTTGTGGAATCTGAGAACAGATATTTTGGATCGTTTAGAAGTCTATGCTGACAAAGAAAATATCTTCAATTAAAGACTAGAAATAAGTTTTCTGAGAAACTTCTTTGATATGTGTGAATTCATTTCACAGANTTACACCTTTCTCTTCATGAAGCAGTTTGCTAACACTGTTTTCGTGGAATCTGCAAAGTGATATTTCAGAGCGNATTGAGGCNTATGATGAAAAAGAAAATATCCTCAGATAATAACTAGAAAGGAGCTTTCTGAGAAACTGTATTGTGTTGTGTGAATACATCTCACAATGTTACACTTTTTTTTTCATTGTGCAGATTGCTAACACTGTTTTCTTGGAATCTGCAATGGGATATTTCTTAGCACAATGAAGCTTATGGTGACAAAGGAAATATTCTCAGATAAAAACAGGATGAAACATTCTGAGAAACTACTTTGTGATGGGTTAATTAATCTCACAGAGTTACACCGTTTTTTTTCATTGAACAGTCTGCTAACACTGTTTTTGTGAAATCTGCATTAGGATATTTGGGAGTGCATTGAAGCCTACGGGGACAAAGGAAATATCCTCAGATAAAAACCAAAAATAATTTTTCTGAGAGACTGCTTTGGATGTGTGAATTCATCTCAGAGATACACGGCTATTTTCATGGATCACTTTGTTAGCACTCTTTTTGGGGAATCTGAGAAGGGATATTTTGGATCACATTGAAGCCTAGGATGACAAGGAAATATCCTCAGATTCAAATTAGAAGGAAGCGTTCTGAGAAACTGCTTTGTGATGTGTGAATTCATCACACAGAGATATACCATTCTTTTCATGAAGTAGTTTGCTAACACTCTTTTTGTGGAATCTGCAAAGGGATATTTGGGGACACTTTGAGGCCTATGGGGACAAAGGAAATATCCTCAGATAACAACCAAAAGGAAGCCTTCTGAGAAACTGCTTTGTGAAGTGTGAATACATCTCACAGAGTTACAATGTTATTCCCATTGAGCAGTCAGCTAATACTGTTTTCTTGGAATCTGCAAAGGGCTATTTCTCAGCACATTGAAGTTTATGGTGACAAAGGAAATATCGTCAGAGAAAAACTACAAAGAATGTTTCTGAAGAACTGCTTTCTGATGTGTGAATTCATCTCACAGAGTTACACATTTCCTTCATGAAGCTGTCTGTTACCACTGTTTTTGGGGAATCTGAGAAGGTATATATTGGATCAAATTGAAGCCTGTGCTGACAAAGGACATATCCTCAAATAACAACTAGAAAGAAGCTTTCTGGGAAACTTCTTTGTGATGTGTGAATTCAACTCACAGAGTTACACTTTTCTATTCAGGAAGCGGTTTGCTAACACTGTTTTCTTGGAATCTGCTACGTGATATTTTGTAGCACATTGATGCCTAATGTGAAAAAGGAAATATCCTCAGATAAAAACTCGAATGAAGCTTTCTGAGAAACTGCATTGTGATGTGTGAATGCATCTCACAGAGTTACACTTTTCTATTCATTGAGCAGTTTGCTAACGCTGTTTTCTTGGAATCTGTAATGGGATATTTCTTAGCGCTATGACGCTTATGGTGAAAAAGGAAATCTCATATAAAAACTAGAAAGAAGCTTTCTGAGAAACTGCTTTGTGATGGGTTAATTCATCTCACAGAGTTACACCATTCTTTTCATTGAACAGTCTGCTAACACTGTTTTCCTGGAATCAGCTTTAGGATATTTCGGAGCACATTGAAGCTTATGGTGGCACAGAGTTATCCTCAGATAAAAACTAGAAAGAAATTTTCTGAGAAACTGCTTTGGATGTGTGGATTCATCTCAGAGAGTTACATGATTCTTTTCATGGATCACTTTGTAAGCACTCTTTTTCGGGAAACTGAGATGGGCTATATTGGATCCCATTGAAGTCTACGCTGACAAAAGCAGTATACTCAAATAAAACTAGAAAAAAGTTTTCTGAGAAACTTATATCAGGTGTATGAATTCATTTCACAGAGTTACACCTTTCTATTCATGAAACAGTTTGCTAACACAGTTTCTGTGGAATCTGCAAAGTGATATATGGAGTGCATTGAGGCCTATGGTGAAAAAGGAAATATCCTTAGATAAAAACAAGAGAGAAGCTTTCTGAGAAACTGAATTGTGATGGGTTAATTCATCTCACATAGTTACACCATTCTTTGCTTTGAGCAGTCTGCTAACACTGTTTTTGTGGAATCTGCATTAGGATATTTGGGAGTGCATTGAAGCCTATAGTGACAAAGGAAATATCCTCAGATAATAACCGAAAGGAAACTTTCTGAGAAACTGCTTTGGATGTGTGAATTCATCCCACAGAGTTACACAATTGTGTTCCAGAATCACTTTATTGGCACTGATTTTAGGGAATCTGAGAAGGTATATTTTTGCTCACATTGAAGCCTATGGTGACAAAGGAAATATCCTCAGATTAAAAACTGGAAAGAAGCTTTCTGAGAAAGGTCTTTGTGATGTGTGAATTCATCTCACAGAGATGCCTCTTTTTTCATGCAGCAGTTTGCTAACACTGTTTTCGTGGAATCAGCCAAGAGATATTTGGCAGCACTTTGATGCCTAGAGTGAAAACAGAAATATCCTCAGATACAAACTAGAAAGAAGCTTTCTGAGAAACTGCTTTGTGATGTGTGAATGCATTTCACAGAGTTACAGTGTTCTTTTCATTGAGTAGTCTGCTAACACTGTTTTCTTGTAATCTGTAAAGGGACATTTCAGAGCGCATTAGAGTTAATGGTGACAAAGGAAATAAACTCAGATAAATAGTGAAAAGACACTTTCTGAGAAACTGCTTTAGATGCGTGAATTCATCTCACAGAGTTACACTATTCATTTCTTGGATCGTTTCGCTAGCACTGCTTTTGGGGAATCTGAGAAGGGATAATTTCGATCACATTGAAGCCTAGGGTGAGAAATGAAACATTCTTAGAGAAAAACCAAAAGAAACCTTCTGAGAAACTGCTTTGTGATATATGAATGCATCTCACAGAGTTGCACTGTTCTTTTTAGTCAGAAGCCTGCTAACACTGTTTTCCTGGAATCTCCAAAGGGATATTTCAGAGTGCATTGAAGCTTATTGTGACAAAGGAGATATCCTCAGAGGCAAACTAGAAAGAAGGTTTCTGAGAAACTTCCTTGTGATGTGTCAATTCATCTCACAGAGTTACACATTCCTTTCATGGAGAAGTTTGCTACCACTGTTTTTGGAGAATTCAGAGAAGGGATATTTTGCATCGCATTGAAGTCTACGATGACAAAGGAAATATCCTCAAATAACAACTAGAAAGAAGCTTTCTGAGAAACTGCTTTGTGATGTGTGAATTCATCTCACAGAGTTACATGATTCTTTTCATTGATCACTTTGTTAGCACTGTTTTTGGGGAATCTGAGAAGGGATATTTTGGATCGCATTGAAGCCTATGGTGAAAACGGAATATACTTCGATAAATCCTGGAAAAATCTTTCTGAGAAACTTCTTTGTGATGTGTGAATTCATCTCACAGTATTACCCCTTTATCTTCATGAAGCAGTTTACTAACACTGTTTTCATGGAATCTTCAAAGTGATATTTTGGAGCACATTGAGGCCTATGATGAAGACGGAAATATCCTCTAATAAAAACTAGAGAGAAGTTTTCTGAGAAACTGCATTGTGATGGGTGAATGCATCTCACAGAGGTACGCTGGCCTTTAGATTGAACAGTTTGCTAACGCTGTTTTCTTGGAATCTGCAATGGGATATTTCTTAGTGCAGTGAAGCTTATGGAGACAAAGGAAATATATTCAGATAATAATTGGAAAGAATCTTTCTGAGAAACTTCCTTGTGATGTATGAATTCATCTCACAGAGTTACACCATTCTCTTCATGAAGCCGTTTGCTAACACTGTTTTTGTGTAATCTGCAAGGGGATATTTTTTAGTGCATTGAGGCCTATGGAGAAAAAGGAAATATCCTTAAAATAAAACCAGAAATTCAAATCACATAGTTACACCGTTCTTTTCATTGAGCAGTCTGCTAACACTCTTTTTGTGCAATCTGCATTAGGATACATGGGAGCACATAGAAGCCTATGGTAAAAAAGAAAATATCCTCAGATAATAACCGAAAAGAAACTTTCTGAGAAACTGCTTTGGATGTGTGAATTCATCTCACAGAATTACACTGTTCTTCTCATATAGCAATTTGCTAACACTGTTTTCGTGGAAAATGTAATAGGATGTTTGGGAGGGCATTGAAACCTATGGAGACAAAGAAAATATCTTCAGTTAAAAAACAAAAAGAAGTCTTCTGAGAAACTGCTTTGTGATGTGTGAATACATCTCCAGAGTTTTAGTGTTCTTTTCATTGAGCAGTCTGCTAACACTGTTTTCTTGGAATGCGTAAAGAGATATTTTGCAGAGCATTGAAATTTATGGTGACAAAGGAAATACCCTCAGAGTAAAGTGAGAAAGAAGGTTTCAGAGTGTCTGATATCTGATGTGTGATTTCATGTCAGAGAGTTACACTTTCCTATCATGGAGCAGTTTTTTTTTAAACTATTTTTAGGGAATCTGAGATGGGATATTTTGTATTGCATTGAAGCCTACGCTGACAAAGGAACTATCCTCAGATAAAAACTACAGAGAAGCTTTCTGAGAAACTATTTTGTGATGTGTGAATGCATCTCGCGTAATTACAACTTTTTCTTCATGACTCCGTTTTCTAACACTGTTTTCGTAGAATCTGCAAAGGGATATTTTGGAGTGCATTGAGGCCTATGGTGCAAAAGGTATCCTGAGAAAAAAACTAGGAAGAATGTATCTGAGAAACTGCATTGCAATGGGTGAATGCATCTCACAGAGTTACACTGTTCTACTCGTTGAGCAGTTAGCCAACACTGTTTTCTTGGAATCTGCAATGGGATATTTCTTAGCACAATGAAGCTTATGGTAACAAAAGAAATATCCTCAGATAAAAACTAGAAAGGAGCTTTCTGAGAAACTGTTTTGTGATGTGTTAATTCATCTCACAGAATTACACCGTTCTTTTCATTGAACAGTCTGCTAACACCATTTTCGTGGATTCTGCATTAGGATATTTGGGAGCACCTTGAAGCCTATGGTGACAAAGGAAATACCCTCAGATTAAAACCAAAAATAAGCTTTCTGAGAAACTGCTTTGGATGTGTAAATTCATCTCACTGAGCTACATGATTCTTTTCATGGATCACTTTATTAGAACTCTATTTGAGGATTCTGAAAAGGATATTTTGGATCTTATTGAAACCTATGGTGACAAGGGAATTATCCTCAGATAAAGAGCGAAAATAAGCTTTCTGAGAAACAGCGTTGGATGTGTGAATTCATCGAATTCATCTCACAGAGTTACACAATTATTTTCATGGATCACTTTGCTTGCACTGTTTTTGGGGAATCTAAGAAGGGATAGGTTGGATCGCATTGAAGCCTATGGTGACAAGGTAATATCCTAAGATTAAAACTGGAAAGAAGCTTTCTGAGAAAGTTTTTTGTAATGTTTGAATTCATCTCACAGAGTTACACCTTTCTTTTCATGAAGCAGTTTGCTAACACTCTTTTCATGGAATCTGCAAAGGGATATTTGGGAGCGCTTTGAGGCCTATAGTGAAAATGGAAATATCCTCAGATAAAAACTAGAAACAAGCTTTCTGAGAAACTGCTTTGTGATGGGTGAATACGTCACACAGAGTTACACCGTTCTTTTCATACAGGAGTTTGCTAAGACTGTTTTCGTGGAAAATGCAAGAGGATGTTTAGGAGCGATTTGAAGCCTATGGTGACAAAGGAAATATTCTCAGATAAAAAACAAAAAGAAGCCTTTTGAGAAACTGCCTTTTAATGTGTGAATACATTTCACAGAGTTACAATGTTATCTTCATTAGGCAGTCTGCTAACACTGTTTTCTTGGGGTCTGTAAAAATATATTTCATAGCGCATTGAAGCTTAAGGTGACATAGGAAATATCCTCAGAGAAAAACTAAAAATAAGGTTTCTGAGAAAAAGCTTTCTGATGTGTGAATTCATCTCACAGAGTTGCACTTTCCTTTCATGGAGCAGTCTGTCACCACTGTTTTTGTGGAATCTGAGAAGGGATAATTTGATCGCATTGAAGCCAATACTGACAAAGGAAATATCCTCAAATAAAAATTAGACAGGAGCTCTCTGAGAAACTTATTTGTGATGTGTGAATTCATCTCACAGAGTTACACCTTTCTCTTCATGAAGCAGTTTGCTAACACTGTATTCGTGGATTTTGCAAAGTGATATTTGGGAGAGCATTGAGACCAATGGTGAAAAAGGAAATATTCTTAGATAAAAAATGGAAAGAAGCTTTCTGAGAAAGTTCTTTGTGATGTGTGAATTCATATCACAGAGTTACACCTTTCTTTTCATGGAGCAGTTTGCTAACACTGTTTTCATGGAATCAGCCAAGGGATATTTGGCGCACTTTGTGGCCTGTAGTGAAAAAGTAAATATCCTCAGGTAAAACTGGAAAGAAGCTTTCTGAGAAACTGCTTTTTGATGGGTTAATTCACCTCACAGAGTTACACCATTCTCTTCATACAGCAGTCTGCTAACACTGTTTTCATGGAATCTGCATTGGAATATTTGGGAGTATCTTGCAGCCTATGGTAAGAAAGGACATAGCCTCAGTTAGAAACCAGAAAGAAGCCTTCTGAAAAACTGCTTTGTTATGTGTAAATACATCTCACAGAGCTACAGTGTTCTGTTCATGGATCAGTTTGCTAACACTGTTTTCTTGGAATCTGCAATGCAATGTATCCTAGCGCTATGAAGCTTATGGTGACAAAGGAAATATCATCAAATAATAAATAGGAAGTAGCTTTCTGAGAAACTGCTTTGTGATGGGTTATTTCAACTCAAAAAGTTATGGCGTTCTTTTCACTGAGCAGTCTGCTAATCGTGTTTTCATGAAGTCTGAGTTACGATATTTGGGAGCACATTGAAGCCTATGGGGTCAAAGGAAATATGCTCAGATAAAAACCGATAAGAAGCTTTCTGAGAAATTTCTTTGGATGTGTGAAGTCATCTCACGGAGTTACATGATTCTTTTCATGGATTACTTTGTTAGCACTGTTTTTGGGGAATCTGAGAAGGGATATTTTGGATCACATTGAAGCCTATGGTGACAAGGAAATATCCTCAGCTAAAAACTGGAAAAAAGTTTTCTGAGAAAGTTCTTTTTGATGTGTGAATTCACCTCACAGATTTACATCTTTATTTTCATGGAGCAGTTTGGTAACACTGTTTTCATCAAAACTGCAAAGGGATATTTGGGAGCACTTTGAGGCTTATGGTGAAAAAGAAAATATCCTCAGATAAAAACGAGAAAGATGTTTTCTGAGAAACTTCTTTGTGCCGTGTAAGTTTGTCTCATAGAGTTACACTGTTGTTTTCATACAGCAGTTTGCTAACACTGTTTTCGTAGAAAATCAAACTGATCCATTGAAAACATTGTGTAACTCTGTGAGATGGATTCACAAATCACCAAGGAGTGTCTCAGAAAGTTTCTTTCTAGTTTTTGTCTGAGGATATTTAATTTTTAATAAGAGGCTTCAATGAGTTCTGAAATATGCTATTACAGATTCCAATAAAACAGTGCTAGCAAACTGCACAAGGAAAAGATCAGTGTAACTCTGTGAGTTGAATTCACCTATCACAAAGAAGCTTCTCAGAAAGCTTCTTTCTAGTTATTATCTAGGGCTATTTCCTTTCTCACCATAGGCCTCAGTGAACTCCCATATATCCTTTGGCAGATTCCTCAAAAACAGTGTTAGCACACTGCTTTATGAAGAGAACAGTGTAACCCTCTGAGATGAATTTACACATTTCAAAGCAGTTTCTCAGAAAGCTTGTTACATGTTTTTATGTGAGGATGCTTCCGTTTCACTTTAGAGCTCAATGTGCTCCAAAATATCCTATTGAAGATTCCACAAAAACAGTATTAGTGAACTGCTCCATGATAAGGATGTTGTACCTCAGTGAGATGAATTCACACATCACAAAGAAATTTCTCAGAAAGCTTCTTTCTAGTTTTTATCAGAAGATATTTCCCTTGTTGCCATAGGCTTCAACGCTATCCAAAATATACCTTCTCAGATACCACATAAAGAGTGCTACCAAACTGATCTATGAAAGGAATCATGTAACTCTGTTAGAAGATATCACAAATCACAAAGCAGTTTTCCAGAAAGCTTCTTTCTACTTTTTCTATGAGGATATTTTGTTTGTCACCATAAGCTTCATTGTGCTCTGAAATATCCCTTTGCTGATTCCGAGAAAACAGTGTTAGCAAACCGCTCAATGAAAACTACAGTGTAAATCTGTGAGACGAATTCACACATCACAAAGCAGTTTCTCAGAAAGCTTCTTTCTAGTTTTCATCNGAGGATGTTTCCTTTTTCACCATNGAACTCAATGTGCTCCCAAATATCTCTTTGCAGATTCCACGGAAACAGTGNTAGCAAACTACTCAGTGGAAAGAAAGCTATAACTCTGTGCGTTAAATTCACACTTCACAAAGAACTTTCTCAGAAAGCTTCTTTCTAGTTTTTATCTGAGTATATTCCCTTTTTCTCTATAGGCCTCCAGGAGCTGCAGAATATTACTTTGCAGATTCCACGAACATAGTGCTAACAAACTCATTCATGAAAAGAATCTTGTAACTCTGTGAGATGAATTAACACATCAGAAAGTATTTACTCAGAAAGATTCTTTCAGGTTTTTATATGAGGGTATTTCCTTTGCCACCTTAAACCTCAATGCTCTCCAAAATATCTCTTTGCAGATTCCATGAAAAGAGTGTTAGCAAACGGTTGAAAGAATAGAATGGCGTATCTCTGTGAGATCAATTCCCACATCAAAATGCAATTTCTCAGAACGCGTCTTTCTAGTTTTTATCTGAGGATATTTCCTTTTTAACTATAGGCCTCAATGTATGCAAAAATATTCATGTGCAGATTCCACAAAACAGTGTTAGAAAACGGATCCATGGAAAGAAAGGTGTAACTTCTTGTAATTAATTCCCACATCATGGAGAAGTTTATCAGATTGCTTCTTTCTAGTATTTATCTCATGATATTTCCTTTGTCACCATAGGCTTCAGTGCGCTCCCAAATATCCAGTTTCAAATTCCTTGAAAACAGTGTTATCAAACTGCTCAATGAAAAGAACGGTGTAACACTGTGAGATGAATTTACACATCACAATGGACTTTCTCAGAAAGCTTCTTTCTAGTTTTTATCTGATGATATTTCCTTTTCATCATTGGCTTCTAGGTGATACTAAATATTCCTTCTTATATTCCCACAAAACAGTGCTACCAAACTGATCCATGAAAAGAATCGTGTACATCTCTGAGACGAATTAACACATCACAAAGCAGTTTCTCATAAAACTTCTTTCTAGTTTTTATATGAGTATATTTCCTATGAAACAATAAGTTTCAAAGTGGTCCAGAATATCCTATTGCAGATTTCATGAAAACAGTGTTAGTAAACTGCTCCATTAAAAGAAAGGCATAATCTGTGAGATGAATTAACACAGAACAAAGTGGTTTATCAGAAAGCTTCTTTCTAGTTTTTATCTGAGGATATTTACTTTTACAACATAGG
>CM003008.1:30237529-30249086 GCA_000772465.1 Nasalis larvatus
GAGCCACCGCACCCGGCCAGTAGCACTTTTTTTGGGGAATCTGAGAAGGGATATTTTGGATTGCATTGAAGCCTTGGTTGACAAAGGAAATATCCTCATATAAAAACTTGAAAGAAGCTTTCTGAGAAACCAATTTGTGATGTATTAATTAATCTCACAGAGATACACAATTCTTTTCATGGATCAGATTGGTAGCACTGTTTTTGGGGAATCTCAGAAGAGATATTTTGTATCGCATTGAAGCCTAATATGACAAAGGAAATATCCTCAGATGAAAACTAGAAAGAAGCTTTCTGAGAAATTTCCTTGTGTTGAGTGAATTTATCTCTCAGAGTTACACCTTCTTTTTCATGGAGCAGTTTGCTAATGCTGTTTTTGTGTAATGTGCAAAGGGATATTTGGGAGTGCCTTGAGGCCACTAGTGAAAAACGAAATATCCTCAGATTAAAATGAGAAAGAAGCATTCTGAGAAACTACTTTGTTATGTGTTAGTTCATCTCATAGAGCTACACGATTCTTTTCATGTATCATTTGGTAGCACTGTTTTTGGGGAATCTGAGAAAGGATATTTTGGATCGCTTTGAAGTCTATGGTAAAAAAGGAAATATCCTCAGATAAAAACGAGAAAGAAGCTTTCTGATAAAGTTCTTTGTGATGTTTGAATTCATGTCACAGAGTTACACATACTTTTCATGAATCAGTTTCCTAACATTGTTTTCATGGAATCTGCAAAGGGATATTTGGGAGCACTTTGAGGCCTATAGTGAAAAAGGAAATATCCACAGAAAAAAACGAGAAAGAAGCTTTCTGAGAAACTGCTTTTTTTATGTGTGAATTCATCTCACAGAGTTACACGGTCCTTTTCATTGAGCAGATTGATAACACTGTTTTCGTGGAATCTGCAATAGGATATTTGTCAGTACATTGAAGCCTGTGGTGACAAGGGAAGTATTCTCTGATGAAAACCAAAAAGACGTTTTCTGAGAAACTGCTTTGTGATGTGTGAATTCATCTCACAGAGTTACACTGTTCCCTTAATTGAGCAGTATGCTAACACTGTTTCCTTGGAATCTGCAAAGGGACATTTCAGAGTGCATTAAAGCTTATTGTGACAAAGCAAATATCCTCAAACAAAAACTGGAAAGAAGCTCTCTGAGAAACTGCTTTGTCGCATGTTAATTCATCTCACAGAGCTACATGATTCTTTTCATGGAACAGTTTGGTAGCACTGCTTTTGGGGAAACTGAGAAAGGATATTTTGGATCGTATTGAAGCCTATGTTGAAAAGGAAACATCCACAGATAAATCCAGAAAGAAGCTTTCTGAGAAAGTTCATTAGATGGATGAATTTATCTCACAGAGTTAAGTTTCTTTCCATGGAACAGTTTGCTAAAACTATTTTTTGTAATCTTCAAGGGGATATATGGGAGCGCATTGAGGCGTATGGTGAAAAACTAAATATCTTCAGATAAAAACCAAAAAGAAGCGTTCTGAGAAACTACTTTGTGATGTGTGAATTCATCTCCTAGAGTTATACTGTTCTTTTCATTGAGCAGTTTGCTAACACTGTTTTCTTGGAATCTGCAATGGTATATTTCAGAGTGAATGGAGGCCTATGTTGAAAAAGGAATTATCCTCAGATAAAAACTNGAAAGAAGCTTTCTGAGAAACTGCTTTGTGATGTGNGAATTCATCTCACAGAGTTACACTGTACTTTCCACTCAGCAGTTTGCTAACACTGTTTTCTTGGAATCTGCAGTGGGATTCATCAGAGCACTTTGAAGATTGTGGTGACAAAGGAAATATCCTCAGATAAAAACCAAAAATAAACTTTTTGACAAACTGGTCTGCTTTATGTTAATTCATCGCACAGTATTACACCGTTCTTTTCATTGAGAAGTTCGCTAACACTTTTCTTGTTTAATCTGCAGTGGGATATTCGGGTGCACATTCAGGTATATAGTGAAAAGGAAATATCCTCAGATAAAAGCTAGAAAGAAGTTTTCTGAGAAACAGCTTGGTGATGTGTGAATTAATCTCACAGAGTCACACCATTGTTTTCATGGAGCAGTTTAGTAGCACTGTTTTTGGGGAATCTGAGAAGGCATATGTTGATTTGCCTTGAAGCCCATGGTGACAAAGGAAATATTCTCAGACAGAAACTAGAAAGAAGCTTTCTGATAAAGGTCTTTGTGTTGTGTGAATTCATCTCACAGAGTTACACACTTCTTTTCATGTAGCAGTTTTCTAACACTGTTTATGTAGAAACTGCAAAGGAATATTTGTGAACTCATTGAGGCCTATAGTGAAAAAGGAAATATCCTCAGATAAAAATGAGAAAAAAGCATTCTGAGAAACTGCTTTGTGATGTGCTATTTCATCTCACAGAGTTGCACAATTATTTTTGTGGATCATTGGTAACACTGTTTTTGGGGAATCAGAGAAGGCATATTTTGGATCACATTGAAACCTGTGTTGACAAAGGAAATACCCTCAGAAAAAAACTAGAAAGTTTTCTGAGAAAGTAGTTTGTGATGTGTGAATTCATCTCACACAGTTACAAAGTTCTTTTCATTGAGCAGTTTGATAACTCTTTTTGTGGAATCTGCAATAGGATATTTGGGAGCGCATTAAAGCCTATGGTGACATAGGTAATATCCTCAGATAAAAACTAGAAAGAAGCTCTCTGAGAAAGTTCCTTGTGATGTGTGAATTCCTCTCTCAGAGTTACACCTTTATTTTCCTGGAGCAGCTTGCTAACACCCTCTTCATGGAAACTGCAAAGGGATATTTGGGAGCGCATTTAGGCATATAGAGAAAAATTAAATATCGTGAGATAAGAAATAGAAAGAAGCTTTCTGAGAAACTGCTTTGTGATATGTCAATACATCTCACAGAATTACACTGTTGTGTTCATTGAGCAGTTTGCAAACCCTGTTTTCTTGGTATCTGCAATGGTATATTTTGGAGCACCTTGAAGCTTATGATGACAAATGAAGTATCCTCATATAAAAACCAGAAAGAAGCATTCTGTGAAATCGCTTTTTGATGTGCTAATTCATCTCACAGAGTTCATGATTCTTTTCATCAAGCAGTTTGGTAGCACTGTTTTTGGGGAATCATGAAGGGATATTTTGGATTGCTTTGAAATCTATGGTAACTAAGGAAATATCCTCAGATAAAAATTAGAAAGAAATTTTCTTAGAAACTTCTTTGTGATGTGTGAATTCATCTCACAGAGTTACTTCGTAGTTTACATTTAGAAGTTTGGTAATACTATTTTCGTAGAATCTGCAATGGGATATTCCAGAGCATGTTGAGTCCTATGGTGAAAAAGGAAATATCCTCAGATAAGAACTAGAAAGAAGCTTTCTCAGAAAATCCTTTGTAATGTGTGAATTCATCTTACAGATTTACACTGTTCTTTTCATTGAATAGTTTGCCAACACTCTTTTATTGGTATCTGCAATGGGATATTTCAGAGCGCATTCATGCTTATGGTGACAAATTAAATAATACCATATTAAAACTACAAAGAAGATTTCTGAGAAACTGATTTGTGATGTGTTAATTCATCTCACAGAGTTACATGATTCTTTTCATAGAGCAGTTTGGCATCACTGCTTTGGGGATCTGAGAAGGGATACTTTGGATTGCATTGAACCATGTGGTGACAAAGGAATTATCCTCAGATAAAACTAGAAAGAAGTTTTCTGAGAAAATGCTTCGTGATGTGTGACTTCTTCTCACAGAGTTACACCATTCTTTTATGGAGCTGTTTGTCAGCACTTCTTGTGCCATCTGAGAAGGTGTATTTTTGATCACTTTGAAACCTAGGGTGTTACACTGTTCTTTTCATTGAGCAGTGTGCTAACACTGGTTTCTTGGAATCTGCAATGGGATATTTTGGAGTGCATTGAAACTTACGGTGACAAAGAAAATATCCTCATATAAAAACCAGAAAGAAGCATTCGGAGAAACCACTTTTTGATGTGTTAATTCAACTCACAGAGTTCATGATTCTTTTCCTCGAGCAGTTTGGTAGCACTATTTTTGGGGAATCATGAAGGGATATTTTGGTTTGCATTGAATTCTATGGTGACTAAGGAAATATCCTCAGATAAAAACTAGAAAGAAACTTTCTGAGAAACTTCCTTGTGATGTGTGATTTCCTCTCACAGAGTTACACCGTAGTTTTCATTGAGAAGCTTGCTCACACCATTGAGGCCTATGGTGAAAAGGGAAATATCCTCAGATAAAAACTAGAAAGAAGTTTTCTGGGAAACTGCCTTGTGATATGTGAATTCATCTCACAAAGTTACACTATTCTTTTCATTTAGCAGTTTAATAACACTGCAATAGGATATTTTGGATCGCATTGAAGTCTATGGTAAATATCTGAGAATATTTCCTCAGTTATAGACTAGAAAGAAGCTTTCTGAGAAAGTTCTTTGTGATGTGTGATTTCATCTCACAGAGTTACACCCCATTTTTAGGCACAGTTTGCTAACACTGTTTTCGAGGAAACTGCAAAGGGTTATTTGGGAGCACATTGATTCATTTAGAGAAAAAGAAAGCATCCTCTGATAAAAATCAAAAGGAAGCTTTCTGAGTATCTGCTTTGGGATGTGTTAATTCATTTCACAGAGTTACATCGACCTTTTCATTGAGAAGTTTGAAAACCCTTTTTTCGTTTAATCTGCAATGGGATAGTCGGGCACACATTGAGGAATATGATGTAAAAGGAAATATCCCCAGATAAAAACTAGACAGAAGCTTTCTGAGAGAGTTCTTTGTGATGTCTGAATTCATCTCACACAGTTATACTTTTCTTTTCATTGAACAGTTTCTAACACTATTTTCGTGGAATCTGCAAAGGGATATTTGGGAGCACATTGAGGCCTGTGGTAAAAAAGGAAATGCCCTCAGATAAAAACTAGAAAGAAATTTTCTGAGAAAATTCTTTGTGATGCATGAATTCGTCTCAAAAAGTTACACCTTTCTTTTCATGAAGCAGTTTGCTAACACTGTTTTCATGGAATCTGTAATGGGATATTCTGGAGTGCATTGAGGTCTACAGTGAAAAAGTAAATAACACCATGTAAAAACTAAAAGGAAGCTTTGTGAAGAACAGCTTTGTGATGTGTCAATTCATCTTACAGAGTTACACCATTCTTTTCATTGAGTCGTTTGATAACTCTGTTTTCGTGGAATCTACAATAGGGTATTTAGGAGTGCATTGAAGCCTATATTGACTAACAATATATCCTCAGATAAAAACCTAAAAGAAGCTTTCAGTGAAACTGCCTTTTGATGTGTGAATTCATCTCACTGAGTAACACCGTTCTTTTCATTGAGAAGTTTGCTAACACTTTTTTTCATTTAATCTGCAATGGGATATTCAGGAGTGCATTGAGGAATACGGTGAAAAAGAAAATATCCTCAGATAAAACTAGAAAGAAGCTTTCTGAGAAATAGCTTTGTGATGTGTGAATTCATCTCACAGAGTTACATGGTTCTTTCCCTTGAGCAGTTTGCTTATACTGTTTTCTTGGAATCTGCAATCTGATATTTCTGAGTGGATTGAAGCTTATGATGACAAAGTAAATGTCTTCATATAAAAACTAAAAAGAAACTTTCTGAGAAGATGCATTCTGATGTGTTAATTCATCTCACAAATTTACACGAACCTTTTCATGGAGCAGTTTGGTAGCACTGTTTTTGGTGCATCTGAGAAGAGATATTTTGGATCGCATTGAAACCTATGGTGACAAAGGAAATATCCTCAGATAAAAATTAGAAAGACACTTTCTGAGAAAGTCCTTTGTGATGTGTGAATTCATCTCACAGAGTTACACCTTTCTTTTCATGGAGCAGTTTACACTGTTTTTGTGGAATCTGCAAAGGGATATTTCTGAGTACTCTGAGGCCTATGGTGAATAAGGAATTATGCTCAGATAAAAACTAGAAAGAAGCTTTCTGAGAAACTGCTTTATGATGTGTGAATTCATCTCACAGAGTTACACTGTTCTTTTGATTTACCACTTTGTTAACACTATTTTCCTGGATTCTGCAATGGGATATTTCCGAGCATATTGAACCTTGTGGTGACAAGGGAAATATCCTCATATAGAAACTAGAAAGAAGCATATTGAGAAACTGCTTTTTGATTTGTTAATTCAGCTCACAGTGATACATGATTTCTTTGATGGATCAGTTTGGTAGCACTGTTTCTTGGGGAATCAAAGAAGGGATATTTTTGATCACATTGAAGCCTACAGTGACAAAGGAAATATCCTCAGATAACAACTAGAAAGAAGATTTCTGAGAAAGTTTTTTGTGATGTGTGAGTTCATCTCACAGAGTTACAACTTTCTTTTCATGGAAGCGTTTGCTAATAATATTTCCATGGAATCTGCAGTGGGATATTTGGGAGCACATTGAGGCCTAGAAAATACCCTCAGATAAAAACTTGAAAGAAGCTGTCTGAGAAAGAAGGTTTCTGTGAATTCGTCTCATTGAATTACACTGTTGTTTTCTTTGACCAGTTTGGTAACACTATTTTCGTGGAATCTGCAATAGGATACTTGGGAGCAAATTGAAGCCTATTGTGACAAATTAAATATCCTCAGACTAAAACCAAAAAGAAGCTTTCTGAAAAACTGCTTTGTGATGTGAGAATTCATCTCACATATTTACACATTTACTTTCACAGAGCAGTTTGCTAACAGTATTTTCGTGGAATCGGGCAAAGTGTTGTTCATGAGTGCATTGAGGCAAATGATGAGAAAGGAAATATCCTTGGAGAAAAACTAGAAAGACCCTTTTTGAGATGTTGCTTTGTGATTTATGAATTCATCTCACAGAGATACATGACACTTTTCATGGAGCAGTTTGGTAGCACTCCTCTTGGGGAATCTGAAAAGGGCTATTTTGGATCACATTGAAGCCTGTGGTGACAAAGGAAATATCTTCAGGAAAAATCTAGGAATAAACCTTCTGAGAAACTTCTTTGTGATCTGTGAATTCATCTCACAAGGTTCTTTTCATGGAGCAGTGTGGTAGCACTGTTTTTGTGGAATCTGAGAAGGGATATTTTGGATCTGCATTAAGACATTTGGGAACACATTGAAGCCTATGGTGACATAGGAAATATCCTCAGACAAAAACCAAAAAGAAGTTTTCTGAGAAATTGCTTTGTGATGTGTGGATTCATCTCACTGATTTACACCTTTCTTTTCTTGGAGCAGTTTGCTAGCACTGATTTCGTGCAATCCATAAAGGGATATTCGAGAAGGCATTGAGGCCTATGGTGAAAAAGGAAATATCCTCAGACAAAAACTAGAAAGAAAATTTCTGAGAAACTTCTTTGTGATGTGTGAATTCATCTCACAGAATTACATCATTCTTTTCATGGAGCAGTTTGGTAGCCCTGTTTTTGGGAATCTCAAAAAGGATATTTTGGACTGCATTAAAGCCTAAGGTGACAAAGAAAATATCCTCAGATAAAAACCAGAAAGAAGTTTTCTGTGAAACTCTTTTATGACGTGTGAATTAATCTCACTGAGCAGCAGTGTTCTTTTCATTGAGAAGTTTGGTAACACATTCTTCGTTTAATCTGCAGTGGGATATTGTGGAGTGCATTGAGAAATATAGTGAAAAAGAAATTAACCTCAGATAAAAACGAGAAAGAAGCTTTCAGAGCAACTCCTTTGTGATGTGTGCATTCATCTCATAGAGGTAAACGTTTTTTTTGAGGGAGCACTTTGGCATCCCTGTTTTTGTGGTTTCTGAGAAGGGATATCTGAGAGTGCATTGAAGCCTAGGGTGGCAAAGGAAATATTCTCAGACGGAAATCAAAAAGAATCTTTCTGAGAAACTGCTTTCTGATATTCGAATTCATCTCCCAGATTTACACCATGCTTCTCATAGAGCAGTTTGCTAACACTATTTTCATGGAATCTGCAAATGGATATTCACAGGCGCATTGAGGCAAATGGTGAAAAAGGAAATATCAACATAAAAAAACTAGAAAGAAGCTTTATGACAAACTGCTTTGTGATTTGTGAATACATCTCACAGAGTTACACGATTCTTTTCATGGAGCAGTTTGGTAGCACTGTTTTTGGGGAATCTGAGAAGGGATAATTTGGATCGCATTGAGCCTATGGTGAGAAAGGAAATATCCTCAGATAAAATATAGAAAGAATCATTCTGAGAAACTTCCTTGTGATATGACAATTCATTTCACAGAGTTACACTGTTCTTTTCATTGAGAAGAAGGGTAACACTTTTTTCATAGAATCTGCGATGGGATATTCTGGAGTACATTGAGGCCTAAGGTGTAAAAGGAAATATCCTCAGATAAAAACTAGAAAAAAGCTTTGCAAGAAAAAGTTGTTTGATGTGTGATTTCTTCTCACAGAGTTACACAATTCTTTCCATTGAGCAGTTTGGTAGCACTGTTTTGTGGGAATCTGAGAAGGGATATTTTGGATTGCATTGAAGACTATGGTGAAAAGGAAGTATCATCAGATAAAAACAAGAAAGAAGCTTTCTGAGAAAGTTCTTTGTGATGTGTGAATTCATCTCACAGAGTTACACCTTTCTTTTTGTGCAGCAGTTTGCAAACACTGCTTTTGTATAATCTGCAAAGTGATGTATGGGGGTGCATTGAGGCCTATCGTGTAAAAGGAAATATACTCAGATACAAACTGGAAAGAAGTTTTCTGAGAAACTACTTTGAGATAGGTGAATTCGTCTCACAGTGATACACTGATGTTTTCATTGAGCAGTTTGAAAACACTGTTTTCATTGAATCTGCAATAGCATATTTGGGAGCATATTAAAACGTATGGTGACATAGGAAATATCCTCAGACAAAAGCCAAAAAAGAAGCTTTCTGGGAAATTGCTTTGTGATGTGTGAATTCATCTCACAGCTTTACACTTTTCTTTTCTTGGAGCAGTTTGCTAGCACTGATTTCGTGGAATCCACAAAGGGATNNNGAGAATGCATTGAGGCCTATGGTGAGAAAGGAAATATCCTCAGACAAAAACTAGAAAGAAGATTTTTGAGAAAGTGCTTTGTGATTTCTGAATTCATCTCACAGAATTACACAGTTCTTTTCATGGAATAGTTTGGTAGCACTGTTTTTGGTGAATGTTAGAAGGGATATTTTGGATCACATTGAAGCCTATGGTGACAAAGGAAGTATCCTCAGATAAAATCTAGAAAGAAGCTTTCTCAGAAAGTTCTTTGTGATGTGTGAATTTACCTCACAGAGTTACACCTTTCTTTTCATGGAGTAGTTTGCCAACACTACTTTCTTTGAATCTGCAAAGGGATATTTGGAAGCGCCTTGAGGCCTGTGATGACAAAGGAAATATCCTCAGATAAAAACTGAAAAGAAGCTTTCTGAGAAACTGCTTTGCTATGTGTGAGTATCACTGTTTTTGGGGAATCTGCAAAGGGATTTTCGGGAGATCATAGAGGCCTATGGTGAAAAAGAAAATATCCTCATATAAAAAAACTGGAGAAAAGGATTTTGAGAAGCTATTTTGTGATGTGTGTATTCACCTCATAGAGGTAAACCATTTTGTTGATTGAGCAGTATGGACTCACTCTTTTTGTGGTGTCTGAGAAGGGATATTTGGGAGCGTATTGAGGCTCATGGTGGAAAAATAAATATGCAAAGATAAAAAATAGAAGCTTCCTGAAAAATGTCTTCATGATGGGTGATTTCATCTCCCAGAGGTAAATTATTCTTTTCATTGAGCAGTTTGGTAACCCTGCTTTGTGAAATATACAAACGGGTATTCAGTGCACAGAGAAGCCTATGGTGAAAAAGGAAATACCCTGAGATGAAAACTAGAAAGAAACTTTCTGAGAGACTGTTTTGTGATGGTTGAATTCATCTCACAGAGGTAAAGCTTTCTTTTCAATGGGTAGTTTGGTAACACTATTATTGTGGAATATGCAAAAGGATATTCTGGAGTGGATACAGGCCAAGTTTGAAACACATAATATCTTCAGGTAAAAACTGGAGAGAAAGTTTCTGATAACTCCTTTGTGAACTGTGCGTTAATCCCATAGAGGTAAAGCTTTCTGTTGAGAGAGCAGTTTGGGATCACCGTTTTTGTGGTTTCTGAGAAGGGATATTTGGGAGTGCATGCAACCCGATGGTGTAAAAGGAAATATCCTGAGAAAAAAACTAGAAAGAAGCTTTCTGAGAAATTTCTTTGTGGTGGGTGAATTCATCACAGAGATTAATCCTTGGTTTTATTTGAGCACTTTGGTAGCACTGTTTTTATGGAATCTGCAAAGGGATATTTTGGAGCCCACAGAGGCCTAAGGTGAAAAAAGAAAATTCTCCAGGGAAAAACAGGAAAGAGGCTTTCAGAGATATTCCTTTGTGATGTGTGCACTCATCTCAAAGAGCTAAACGTTTCTGTTGAGGGAATACTTTGGCATCACTGCTTTTCTGGTGTCTGAGAAGGGATATTTTGGAGTGCATTGAAGCCTATGGTGACAAAGGATATATCCTCAGACAAAATACAAAAAGATGGTTTCTGAGAAACTGCATTGTGATGTGTGAATTCATCTCACAGATTTACACCTTTCTTTTCATGGAGCATTTTGTTAAGACTATTTTCGTGGAATCTGCAAAGGGATATTCACAAGGGCATTGAGACCTAAGGTGAATAAGCAAATATCCTCAGACAAAAACTAGAAAGAAGCTTTCTGAGGAACTGCTTTGTGATGGGTGAACTCATCTCACAGAGTTACACCTTTCTTTTCATTGAGCAGTTTGGTAGCACTGTTTTTAGGGTGCTGCAAAGGGATTTCTGGGAGCTCATAGAGGCCTATGGTGAAAAAGGGAATATCTTCAGATAACAACTGAGAGAAGGTTTTTTAGAAGCTGTTTTGTGATATATGTATTCACCTCATAGCGATGAACCACTTTGTTGATTGAGCAGTTTGGCATCACTGTTTTTGTGGTGTCTAAGAAGGGATATTTGGGAGTGCATTGACGATGATTATGGAAAAGTAAATATGCACAGATAAAAACTAGAAAAGAGCCTTCTGAGAAATTTCTTTGGGATGGGTGAATTCACCTCCCAGAGGTAAACCATTCTTTTCATTGAACAATTTGGTTACCCTGTTTTTGTTTAATCTACAAAGGGATATTTGGAGAACACAGGAGCCTGTGGTGAAAAAGGAAACAACCTCAGGAAAAAAAACTAGAAAGAAGCTTTCTGAGAGACTCTTTTATGATGGGTGACTTCATCCAACAAAAGTAAATCTTCCTTTTCATTGAGAAATTTGGTAACACTATTTTTGTGGAATATGCAAAGGGATATTCGGGAGCAGATAGAGGCCAAGGTTGAAAAAGCAAATATCTTCAGGTAAAAACTGCAGAGAAAGTTTTTGATAACTCTTTTGTGATGTGCACATTCATCCCATAGAGGTAAAGCTTTCTGTTGGCAGAGCAGTTTGGCATCACTGTTTCTGTGGTGTCTGAGAAGGGATATTTGGCAGCGCATGGAAGCCGATG